>VDFB02292573.1:0-57123 GCA_007258455.2 Sequoia sempervirens
ATGGTTATGATAGGGTTAGGGTTCTTGATTAGAGTTTAATTATGATTAAGGTTATGTGAAGTCTCAATTATGGTTAGGGTTAACATTAGGGTTGCATGATATAGCTTGGGGTAAAAGTTATGGTTAGGGTTGGGGTTAAGGTTAGTAACAAATAGAGTTTGGATAAGAGTTGGGGTTCAATCAGGGCTAGAGTTTAATTAAGGTTAGGGTTCAATTAGGGATAGGGTTATGATAGGGTTAGTGTTCTTGATTAGAGTTTAATTATGGTTAGGGTTCACATTATGGTTAACATTGGGACTCAACTAGGTTTAGGAACAAATAGAGTTTGGGTTAGGGCTGAGGTTCAATTAGGGCTTCAATTTAATTAGGTTTATGTTTCATTAGGGTTAGGGTTAAGGTGAGGGTTACCATTTAGTTATGGTTAAGGTTTGACTAGTTTTAGTGTTCACTTAAGGTTATGGTTAGGGTTAGGGTTAAATTAGGTTTAGATTTGGGGTTCAATCAAGGCTAGAGTTTAGGTTAGTGTTGGGTTCAATTAGGTATAGAGTTTAATAAGGATTATGGTTCAATTAGTGTTAGGTTTAAGGTGAGGCTTGGGAACAAATAGGGTTTGGGTTAGAGTTGGGGTTTAATCATGGCTAGTGTTTAATTAGGGTTAGTGTTGAATTAGGGATAGGGTTATGATAGGGTTAGGGTTCTTGATTAGAGTTTAATTATGGTTAGGGTTAAGTTAAGTTTCAATTAAGGTTAGGGTTAACATTAGGGTTATATGATATAGCTCAGGGTAAAGATTATGGTTAGGATTGGGGTTAGGGTTAGGAATTGACTAGAGTTAAGAACAAATAAAGTTTGTGTTCAATTAGAACTATACTTTAAAAATGATTATGGTTCAATTAGGGTTAAGGTTAAGGCAAGGATTATGGTTCAATTAGGGTTAGGGTTAAAATGAGGGTTATGAATAAAGAGGGTTTGGGTTAGAGTTGGGATTCAATCAGTGCTAGAGTTTAATTAAGGTTAGGGTTCAATTAGGGATAGCGTTATGATATGGCTAGGGTTCTTTATTAGATTTTTATTATGGATAGGATTGTGGCACAATTAGGGTTTGGGTTAGTGCTAATATTAGGGTTAGGGTTCTAGTTCAATTAGGGTTATGGTTAAGGTGATGGTTAGGTTTTAATTAGGGTTAAGGTTTTATTAGGGTTAGTGTTCACTTAAGGTTATGGTTAGGGTTCAACTATAGTTATTTTAATTAGGGTTATGGTTATGGTTAGGGTTAAATTGGAGTTATATTTGGGTTTCAATCAAGGATAGAGTTTGGGTTAGTGTTGGGTTCAATTATCGATAAAGTTTAATAATGGTTATGGCTCAATTAGGGTTAGGGTTAAGGTGAGGGTTAGGAAAAAATAGGGTTTGGGTTAGAGTTGGGGTTCAATCAAGGCTAGATTTTAACTAAGGTTAGAGTTCAATTAGGGACAGTGTTATGATAGGGTTAGGGTTCTTGATTAGAGTTTAATATGGTTAGGGTTATGTGAAGTCTCAATTAGGGTTAGGGTTAACATTAAGGTTGTACAATATAGTTTGGGGTAAAATTTATGGTTAGGGTTGGGCTTAAGGTTAGGAACAAATAGAGTTTGGATAAGAGTTGGGATTCAATCAGGGATAGAGTTTAATTAAGGTTAGGATTCAATTAGGGATAGGTTTATGATAGGGTTAGTGTTCTTGATTAGATTTTAATTATGGTTAGGGTTAAGTTAGGTTTCAATAAGGGTTAGAGTTCACATTAGGGTTAGAATTATGATTCAACTAGGGTTAGGAACAAATAGAGTTTGGGTTAGGGTTAGGGTTCAAATAGGGCTAGAGTTTAATCAGGGTTATGGTTCCATTAGGGTTAGGGTTAAGTTGAGGGTTAGGGTTAAGGTTTGATTAGGGTTAGTGTTCACTTAAGGTTAAGGTTAGGGTTAGGGTTAAATTAGGTTTAGATTTGGGGTTTAATCAGGGCTAGAGTTTTAGTTAGTGTTGGGTTTAATTAGGGATAGAGTTTAATAAGGATTATGGTTCAATTAGGGTTAGGGTTAAGGTGAGGGTTAGGAACAAATAGGGTTTGGGTTAGAGTTGGGGTTCAATAAGGGCTAGAGTTTAATTAAGGTTAGGGTTCACTTAGGGATAGGGTTATGATAGTGTTAGGGCTCTTGATTAGAGTTTAATTATGGTTAGGGTTTTAAGTTAAGTTTCAATTAGGGTTAGGGTTAAAATTAGGTTTATATGATATAGCTCAAGGTAAAGGTTATTGTTAGGATTGGGGTTAGGGTTAGGACTTGACTAGGGTTAAGAACAAATAGAGTTTGGGTTCAATTAGATCTAGAGTTGAAAAAGGATTATGGCTCAATTAGGGTTAAGGTTAAGGTGAGGGTTATGGTTCAATTAGGGTTAGGGTTAAAAATAAAGAGGGTTTGGGTTAGAGTTTGGGTTCAATCAGTTCTACAATTTAATTAAGGGTAGGGTTCAATTAGGGATAGGGTTATGATTTGGTTAGGGTTATTCATTAGAGTTTAATTATTTTTAGGATTATGGCATAATTAGGGTTCAGGTTAGTGTTTATATTAGGGTTAGGGTTAGACATAAAGATAAAATTAGGATTACGGTAAGTGTTAGGGTTAGAGATAGAATTAGGTTTAGGGTTGAGGTTTTTGTTATGATTAGTTTTAGGTTTAGGGTTTTGGTTAGAGATAGAGTGAGGATTAGGTTTAGGTTACAATTAGAGATAGAATTAGGGTTGAGGTTAGGATTAGTTGGGGTTAGGTTCGAGATAGGGACAAGATTAGGGTTAGGGTTAGGGTTAGAGATAGAGTTAGGATTAGGATTTAGGGTTTTGTGAGGGGAGAAATGTCTTTCAAAATTAGGGCTAGAGTTCAATTAGAGTTAGGGTTATGCCACAATTAGGGTTAGAGTTCAAATACACTTAAGATAGTTTAATTAGGGTTAAGGTTAGGGTTAGGGTTATGATGGAGCCAACATTAAATTAAAGTTAGGGTTAGGATTGGGATTAGGGTTATGGTTAGAGATATAATTAAGATTAGGGTTGGGTTAGCATTAATATTAAGGTTAGGGTCAAGGTTAGAGATATGGTCAAGATTAGGGTTATGGTTAGGGATAAAATTAGAATTAGGGTTAGGGTTTGAGTAAGGATTAGGATTAGGGTTAGAGATAGGGTCAATATAAGGGTTAATATTAGAGATCGAATTAGGAGAAGGGTTAGGTTTAGGGTTAGAGATAGGGTTAGAGATAGGGTTAGGATTAGGGTTAGGGTTTCTGTTAGGATTAGGGTTAGGGTTGAAGTTTTTGTTATGATTGGGTTTAGTGTTAGGTTTTTGGTTAGAGATAGAGTTGAGATTAGGGTTAGGTTATAATTAGAGATAGAATTAGGGTTAGGCTTAGGATTAGTTAGGGTCAGTTTAGAGATAGTGCTAGGGATAAGGTTAGAGATAGAATTAGGATTAGGATTACAGTTTGTGTGAGGGGAGCAATGTCTTTCAAAGTTAGGGCTAGAGTTCAATTAGAGTTAGGGTTATGGCACAATTAGAGTTAGGGTTCAAATAGATTTAAGATGGTTTAATTAGGGTTATGGTTATGATGGATCTAACATTAAATTAATAAAGGTTAGGGTTAGGATTGGGATTAGGGTTATGGTTAGATATATAATTAGGATTAGGGTTGGGTTAGCATTAGGATTGGGGTTAGGGTTAGGGTTTGAGTAAGGATTAGGGTTAGGGTTAGAGATAGGGTTAGGATTAGGGTTAAGATTAGAGATACAATTAGGATTAGGTTTATGGTTAGAGATAGTGTATGAATTAGGGTTAGGGTTATGGTTAAAGATATCTAATTAGGATTAGGGTTACAATTAGGGTTAGAAATAGAATTAGGATTAGTGTTGTTGTTAGTGTTAGGATTATGATTAAGGTTAGGGTTAGAGATAAAATTAGGATTAGGTAACCCTTTTTATATATGCTAACCCCAACCCTAACCCTACTGCTCATCTTAAACATAATCCTAAACTTAGCCCTATTCATAATGATAACACTAATGCTAATCGTAATCCTAACCCTAACCATAACCAAACTATCACAAATTTAATCTAACCATAATATCATAAATTTAACCTAATTCTAACCCTAACCCTTACCCTAAACATTTCCCTAACTCTAACCCTAATCCTAACAATAAAATTCCTAAACAGTAAACTTATCCCTAACCCTAACCATGTAACTAAAACACTAACTATAACTGTTAACATATCCTTAAACCATAAACCATAATCCTAACCTTAAACTTAACCAATAAAAATAATTATTGATAAAACTAACATAATATATAATATAATAATATTAATATTACCATTTAAAAGTAATATAAATCCTTACCCTACTCCTAATTATAATTCCAATCCAAAAAGCAATGTGTTACCATTTAATATTAATTTATTCAATGTGTTACGCATGTCGCCATTGCTACTAGCTTATATATCTTAATATATTAAGATATATATATTATACACTGAGAGATATCACTTTTGAGGCATATTTTTTAAATTAAAAAAACAAGAAAGAAAGAAGAAATACACCTCAAAAATGATATCTCTCAGTGTATAATATATATATATCTTAATATATTAAGATAGATAATCTAGTTATATAACATTATATTGTATTATATAATAATATAATAAATTAATTATATTATTATATAATATTAAATATATTATAATATAGTATTATATAAAATTATAGTATATTATTATATTATAATATAATATATTATAAATAATATAATATTTATTATCTATAATATACATTATACGTAATATAATGTATATTTTATTATAATAAATATGATATAATATATTATATAATATAATTTTATATTATAATATAAAATGATAAATGAGATGTTGGTGTAATTAATTGTTTAATTACACTTTCCATAAGTTTACTTAGGCAATACTTTAAGTCCTAGATTGCATAATTGGATAAATCATTTAATAATGGGGTAATTCCCCCTTCCTTGTTTGTAGGAGATAAGATTCCTTCTAGAAGATGAGTTGTCCTTCTAGAACTTATGTCTATCTTTTTATCATTTCCTAGATAGGGTTAACATGTTGTCACATGTAGTGTGATTTTAACACTTGGAAACACCTTACACATTTTAGGTTTTCACTCATGCCTATATATTCAAAGAATTTTTTAAATTTGTAATCATCTCATATTCAATTTGGCATTCTTGCATTAATGATAGCATGATATTTCCACCATTTCTCTCTTGTGGAAGTTATTTTGTCTTGCAAATGATTTTGGGGTGTTTGAGGAGATCACCTAAACTCCTACATGATATCTTACATTTCAAAAAATACCATCAATAACTATATGGTTGGGTCCCAAACTTGACCATATATTAAAAAAAATACATAAAGGAAATGGATATTGTTACATTGGTATGCTTGATACAATTGCCAAATTTATGTAAGATCCACAGGAGGTGGTTAAGCCATGTCACAAACCCAAGTGTTGTGCTAGAAAAGGAAGACCAAAAGACACACATCTTGCAACAATCTCTCCAGTGCAAGTGAGGGGTTTGAACCTATAACCTTAGCTGATACCAATTGTTACATTGGTGCTTGTCGTTGCACCAAAAGATTGACCTGTTAATGCTTGATACAATCACTAGATTAATGTAAGATCCGCAAGAGGAAATTAAGCCATGTCACAAACCCAAGTGTTGTGCTGGACAAGGAAGACCAAGGGACACACAATCTTGCAATATATATCCATTTCCTGTTATATAAAATCAAAAGAAAACAACCCGAGAGCTCATTTTTAGCAGAATACTTATATAGTATTAAATATTATATAATATAATATTATAATATATTAAATTTATTATATTATATGTTTTTGGTAAAGTACGCAGCATTTAAAGGGTGTTGTACCCTTCATAGAGAGCCACAAGGGACAATAGAGTCCAAATCAAAAGAAACAAAACAAAACACTAAACCAAAAACAAATGCAGACTAACAACACATAGACCAACAACAGACCAGATAAGACTAGCTAGTGTTTTCCCATTTCTTCGATAGAAGCTGTTCAACCAAATTATTTCCAATCCACTCCTAGTGGTCTTCAACCTTCTTCATCTCCATCTTATCTTTCATGATGACTGATAGGTACTAGTGACACAACGAACTAATTTGACCATGAAATGGGTCAAACCATTGAATTTTTTGTCCATTTTTTCATTCTTTCTTTCAGCACATTGAGCTCCTTACCTTGCCCATAGTGTAGCCAAGATCATTCTACTCAATCTCTAGTAGATCTAAAGAGTGAGAGGCTGAAACCTCCTTCTGAGCTTTACCCTTGTTAGGAATGGAAGAGGGACCTCCAATTTTCACCCCTTCTTCACCTTCTAACACCTCTTCCACTCTGCTATCTCTGCTGCCCGACATGTCCTCTTTAGTGTCCAAATATCTACCCAACATTTTATTTTTGTTCTTCTCCAATCTACCAGAATTCCTAATGATGGTATCACAACCCACAATCACCGTCTTCGTCACACTGTGTCACCCAATGAATCCTTGCTCATAACATTTTTCCCTTTATTCAAAGAATTCTTCTCCTCCTTATCTTTATTTTTTGGACCAAACTTACAAGGAGTCTTAGTAAGGGTAGACTTGAGATAATACAGGCTCATCGCCACACTGGTTTTGGTAGCTCTTTCAATACCCTTAAGTTTTTTGGTAGTGGGTTTGGGTTTTTGAGAAACCTCAAGGATCGGGTGACTTTTCTTGGTAGGGCCTTTGGATTCAGCTGGAGATAAGTTGGTCTCATTGGGTGGAAAAATTTCTTCAATGCAGATGACCAAGATGGGTTTCAGAGGGCATAAAGCCAGATGAAAGTGGTAGAGTCTTAGGATAAGACCCTGGTGGAGTGGCAAAGGAGTGGGTTCATTGGGATTTAAGGTAGCAGACTCCACACATTTATCAACTGAATTTTCAAGGTCCATGAGCAGAAAAAAGGGAAAGCTCATTAAAAATTTATGCCTGAGGTGATTTAATAGGGAAAAATGGTAATAGTAATAATTCTTGTACCTTCCTTCCAACGTGAAATATTTAATCAATGCAAGACACTCCTGGTTCCATGGTTGAGGAAGAGCCTCCCGTTTGAACCCAAACTAGTTGTGCATTAGTTTCTCATCACCCACAATGAATTTGTCCATACTAGCATTGTCCTAGGTCTTCAAATGTTTAGGATGCTTCATGCCAGAGCTCTAGAGGCCCATTGCTTATGCTATCAATTCCTCATCCACCGTAAAGGAGATGCCTCCCATAGAAACATGTTGATTCTTCCAAGAGTTGACGAATTGGGTTGACAGATTAGGGTCATGGCCCACAAGTGTCTCCATCAGAGGAGTAATGCCACCTTCAATGCAATATGCCAGACAAGTGGGTCATTGCAAAAATCATTGCAATTATTTGGCTCTGTTTGCACTCTATCCCCCCCATGATTCTGCACTACTCACAATAAAACCAAGAACCCTAAAAAACTAGAAAGTTAGAGAAAATAGCAAGGTGAAAAATAACCCCCACAATAAGGAATTTAAGCCACAAATGAAAATATTTGGGAATCAAGCCTAAGGATAGGTCACACACATGAGTTAATAATTTCCTGGTAACAATCTTGGCATAGGATTTAATGAGGAATTCCTCACATAAATGGCTAAGCACCACCAAGGACATGATTTGCAGGAAAGGATTTCCTTCCATTTATCAAATTTTTTGAAATCTAGGTAGGATATCCGCAGGGATAGCAATTAGAGGTTGGTCAAATTTACTTATACCATAGATAAAAGCTATAAGGCATAGAACCAAAATAATAGGTAAGGAAAATCCAAATAGGAGCTTAGTCTCATATTTACAAGTCACATCGAATTCAAAAAGATAGAATTTGAAAATCCATAATCTTAAGAAAATCTCCATAAGGAGATTACAAAAAGTATGGTCCAACTTAGAGTTAATCAACTAGTACTTGCCATAGTAAAAAATAATTTCCTTATTCCAAACGTGCTCTAATATATAATTTGAAAAAAACCACTTGGTATCCATCCCATCAATACAACTAATCATCCATCTCATCAAAACAATAAGACCACAAAGCCCAACAAGAAAGCTTGTGGACCCCCCAAGAATCCAGCTAAGCACATGTTATGTTTCCATCATGAGTCGTCAAAGGGATTTGTTCCTTAACTATAATAATCTGAATATTTGGTGGAAGAAGACTTAAATCATGCCAACATTTGGATAAATTTGAGTGAGAGCCAAAGTTGGCTAAGATGTTAGCCACTAGGTTCTCCTCTCTGTAAATATGACTGGCCACCTTTAATTTTAATTTAGCCATAAGAAATATGATGTCAAGAAGAATATCCTTATTGTTCCACCCTAGGAGCCTATCAAAATTTATAGCAAAAATTATGGACTTAGAGTCACCTTCAATTTATAGGTTCTCCATCCCCAAGGAAACCGTAATCTGTAAGTCCTTTAACAACACTCTAGCTTCTGCTATCATAGAAGAATGTTGACCAATCCCCCTAGAATAACTAGCCACCCACTTTCCTTTGTGATCTCTAATAACAAATCCTATGCTTGCTCTACCCAGGTTTCCCTTAGTAGCCCCATCAAAGTTTTTTTTAAACTAGTATCTATCAGGGGGTTTCCAAATAGTGGCTCTCCTAGCCAAAATTTTGGAATTATCATACGAGTTGGCATGCAGGTTCTAATGCCAAACTTTAGCTATGCTTATTTCCAACTTAGTGGGACCTTTATTTTGGGTTTTACCTTTGAAGAGAGAGATATTTTCCCTAACGAGTCAAGCTCCTATACTAAACACCTCTTTTAGATTCATTTGAGAGTTCCTGAATATTCTACTATTCCTCTCTTTCCATAAGCACCAACAAATAATGGGAGGAACTTGATTCCATATTTCCCTAGTTAGTGGATGGAAAAAGGGTCCAGAACAACTCAAAATAAAGGATGTGATTTCCTTGCACATAATCCATTTTATCCCTAATCTTCTAAAAGCCAGCTCCCACACCTCAACAACAAAGGGGTAGTGTAACAATAGATGATCGATAGATTCTTCATTGCACTTACATAAAAGGAATTTTTTGGGGATCTAGAATTCCCTTTTTCTTAGATTATCTTGAGTAAGAATTTTTTTATGACATACAATCCACTAGGAAAAATTTCACTTTCGGTATCATGTATCTATTCCAAACCTTTTTCCATAGATTATTGGTCACCCCCTAATCAGTCGGTTGTTTGTAAGCAATTTTAACAGTAAGATCACCCTGAATATTATGGATCCAAATGAACTCATCCTCATAGAGAGTAGGGGGTATCTTGGTTAGAGAGAGTAACTCTTGCAGCTTTCTGGCTAAGAGACACAGATTAGGAGATAAAGGACAAAAAAAACTAATGTCATTCCATTTCCTAAATCTTAAGGGTTGAAGAAGATAATCACTAATATATATACCAACACATGTTGGGCCCGATCCTTAAGAAACTTGAACTTAGAAGAGTCCAAGGGAGAGTCAAGCAACCAAGAATCTTCCCAGAATCTGATTTTGTTACCATTACCAATCTTCCATTTAATCCCATTCCTCATAAGGTTCAAAAGACTACAGATACCCTTTCAAACCAAGAATCATGTAGGGTGGGCCTCCAAAAGGCAGTCAATCAATGATTGGTTCAAAAGGTATTTGGCATTCATTATTTCAAACGAGTCCTTCCTATCCCTTAGATGATCCCAACCCACTTTGGCCATAAGAGTTTTGTTAGAATTAGAAAGGATTCTTATCCCAAGACCACCACACCCTTTTGGTTGGCAGATCTTATCCCATTTAAGTAGAGCAAGTTTCTTTTTCTCCTCAATGCTTGACTAGAGAAAAGACCTCTAGATTTTCTCCAATTTATCAACAATATATCTAGGTATCTTAAATATGGATAGAAAATAGATAGGGATACCTTGAAGAACAATAGAAAGAAGCTAAAGCTTACCAACATGGTTGAGTAAAGAACCTTTCCACCCAACAAATAAATTCCAAAACTTAGGAGTGACCTCTTTGATAGTTAGGGGTAGCCCAAGATAAACTGAGGGGAGATAACCACTCTAACAGCCTAAAACAACAGTCACTCAATTTTTTAGGTTAGGAGTGCTATTGAAGAGGTAAATCATGCTTTTATTGTAGTTAATGCATTTTCTCGAGAAAGTAGCATAATTGTTGAGGCAATTTTTCTATTTCCTGGCTTCCAAAACTGAGGCTTTCCCAAATAGAAAAGTATCATCCACAAATTTTTGGATCACTGTTGGCTCAAGGGTGGTAGCAGCCTTAATTCCTTTTATGGACCCCTCCAACAACATATTAGAGAAGTTCTTGCTTAGAACATCTGCCACCATTATGAACAAATAGGGAGATAGGGGATCTCCTTGTTTGATTCCTCTCCCATCATGAAAGAACCCATAGGGAGATCCATTCACCAAAATAGAGTACTTAACAGTAGTAATACATTCCATAATAAGATTGATCACTAATTGATTGAAACCGAACTTAGCCAGAACTTGAGGAACACAATTCCAAATCACCTTGTCATAGGCCTTAGAAATGTCTAGTTTAAGGGCCATTCCAGCATAGTTGCATCTATCCATAGAATAAATTAGTTCATGTGTAGTGATGGTAGCATCAAGGATATGCCTACAAGGAACAAATCCTTTTTGATTAGGGCTGATGATTTTATCAAGAAGATGTTTGATACAATTAACGAGAATTTTTGAGAGGATTTTATAAAAAGTATTACAAAGGTAATAGGGTGAAAGTTAGTCATAAACTGAGGATCTGCCACCTTGGGAATAAGAGCAATTAATGTGTGATTTACTTGCTTAAGAATCTTACTAGATTTGAAAAAATCATGAGCAGCTAGAATGAGATCCTCACTAATGATCTCCCAAAAGGACTGAAAGAAAGCCAGAGGGAAACCATCATGGCCCAGGGCTTTGAAAGCCCCCATGCTAAAAGTGGCCAACTTAACCTCCTTAGAGGTAACAACACTGAGAATCCCCATATTACCATTTTGAGAAATTAAGTTTGGGAGTGAGTCAACCAGTAGATTATCAAGATCTAGATTAGGATCATCAATGGGAGCCACATAAGCCTTCTAGAAATAGTCAACATCCACTAACCCAATGAGAGAGGGGGAACTAACAACCTCACCCTAAGCATTGTGTAACTTGTTTATCTAGTTCCTCTTCATATGTTTGACAGAAAAAATGTGAAAGAAGGAAGTGTTCCTATCTCCTTCTTTCAACCATTTCACCTTGGATTTCTATTTCCATAAAATCTCCTCTTTCTTAAGAATTTGTTCCCACTCCCACTAAAACTCCTTCTCTTGGATGCAAGTGAAAAGACTAATATCACCCTCCTCCACTCTCTTTTGCACCATTTTCAACTTTTCCCCAATGATTTTTTTCTTTTGGAAAACATCCCCCAAAACCCTTTTATTCCATTCTTTAACCATACCTTTAATGTGTTTTAGCTAAAGAATAATCTGAACATGGGGGAACCACAAACAAGGATATTCCACCATTAAAAAATTTTCATTTTAAAATTATAAATTATAATATAATATTATATTATTATATATTATTGTAGGCAGTTTCTCTGGTCTAGAATTCTTCTTTCACAAAAGTGGAGTCTAGTCAAGTGGGATGTAGCTTTTCATCTAAAGTAGGAGGATGGTCTTGGGTTGTGTTGGCTTAATTTGAATGGGAAATCTTTGGAAGCTAAGCTTTATTGGAGATGGTGTTCTTAGCATCAACAAAATTGGGCTAAGATCCTCACCTCAAAATATTTTGGGGTTGTGGATGGAGATAATGTTCCTAGATACAATATATAGGGCAAGGGATCTATGGTTTTGAGCACCCTCAAGAGCGGAGCCAGGTTGATTGAACAAGGTCTATTCTAGATTTGTAGTAGGGGTTTGGAGGCTCTCTTCTAGTTTGATTCATAGGATGGACATCCTCCTATTATGTCTACTCACCCTCATTTGTGGGACATGTGTAGACACTTTTTTAGATGTAGGCTAGACTCATGTGGTAGATTTAAAATCCCCATAATTTTTGGACCAGGCTTTGGTGTATAGGTGGAAGGAACCTCATGAATGGCTGCTTGGAGGTATGACAAAGGATCATAAGGAGCTTGCTTTCATTTTGGCTGGTAGGGTTTGTAGCTCCCTATTGGAGAGAGATGTTCTAGCTTGGGGAGGGGACTAGAAAGGAAAATTCCCTATGGCCTTTGGGTATAAGGTTCTTGATGAATAGAGGTTTGGCTGGATAGGGGTCCCCTGGTGAAAGCATATCTAGAAAAAATTCTCTTGGGCCAAGTTTAACCTCTTTTCCTAGTTGGTGATTTATAATAGATGCTTGGCCTAGGAGAATCTTTGGAAGTGAGGATTTCAAGGCCTCTCCATGTGTGTTATGTTCTCGAACAATGATGAGAATACTTCCCATCTTTTCTTCCATTGTCCTTTTGTTAGGGTGCTTTGGCACTTCTAGTGGGATATCTGGAATTAGTGATGTTGGCATGCTTCATCTCTCAAGGATTGTTGTAGTAGGTTGGGGAGTTCTACAACTAAGAATTCCTTTCTTCATGCTGCTTGGCTAATTGGTCCCAACTTCATTATTTGGTAGATCTAGCTAGAGCATGATCACAAGATTTTTTTGGATAAGAAGCTTCAGGTGATGTAGGTTTGGACAAGGATATTAGGAGTTCTGTAGGAGACTTTGATGGCTAGGTGTGATATCTCAACCCTTGTGGACCCTAGAGATATGATAATTGTTCAAATCTTGGGGCTTTTTGGTTGTGCCAAGGATGGGACAAGGCTTGGCCTTGGTGGACGTATTAGAGAGAAGGTTCAAAGAGATGGCCATTGGATGCCTCCACCTTTGGAGGTGTTGAAGATAAGTACGGATTGGTCCTCTAGAGGAAATCTTGGCCATTTTTGGGTTGGGGGCATTGGTAGGGACTACTTTGGAGTGTTGTATTCTTCTTTTCAGAGTATTACAGACAACATTCTAATAATTTCATGGAGGCCTTGGATATTCTCTTGGCTTTGAAAATGGCTTGTGACCTAGGTTGGAGAAGGATAATTTGTGAGTCAGAATCTTAGATTGTGGTTGATTTGTTGGACAAGTGACAATTGGAGGATCTTAACTTGTAGCTTGCTAGAGTGGGTAGACAAATCACCTCCCTCGAGGAGTCCTTGGACTCTATCACCTTTCACCATGTCCCTAGGTAGTGGAATAAGGTAGTAGACGGTTTGGCTAAATGGGCTTTTGAGTAGAGGGGAAACTAGAAAGTGGATGATTAGAGCTATCTTTTGGATGGTCTTTCTAGTGAGCTTGAGGATTTGGTTGTAGAGGATATGAGATGTGTTTTGGGTGTTGCTTGATGGTTTTGCTTTTGACCCCTAGCAGGTGGTTTTTTTTTCATGGCTTTGTATTGTTTGCTTGATTCACTAAATTTTTTACCCTCTTTTTATTAAAAAAAATTATATTATAATATTAAATATATTATAATATAATATTATATAATGTTATAATACAATATTATATAATATTATAATACAATATTATATAATATTATAATACAATATTATATAATATTATAATATATTATAATATATTATAATAATATAATATAATATAATATAATATAACATTATATTATAATATAATATATATATTATATTATAATATTTTTATATAATAAATTATTACAATATAATATTATATAATAATATTATATTATATTATATTATATTATAATATTATTATATAATAAATTATTATTACAATATAATATTATATAATAATATTATATTATATTATAATATATTATATTATATTATAATATAATTATATAATATAATTTTATACAAATGATACCTTACATTTCAAAAAATATTGCCAATAACTATATATGGTTGGATCTTGGACCCGACCATATATTAAAAAACTACATAAAGGAAACATATATCCATTTCAAAATAGATATGTAGTGCCTCTCATACTATTTTCCTGAAAGGTTGACAGTTGATTTGTTTTATGATGAGACATTATGATACATTATATGATGTTTGATTCATAGTTTGATGATGCCATTGATGACACTTATGGTACTTGAGATTTCATGCACATGTTATGATTAGTATATGGTTTTATTTGTGACTTTGGAGATCTGCTCTGTTTATGAGGACTCCCCCTATCATGAGCACTATGTGACTATTTTATCATGATTGCTATATGATTATCATGTGATTGATCTTATACTGATTGCTATGTAGCTTATTATTTATGAGTTGATTAAATTATTGGGTCTTATTCTTCTGATGTGATTGAGTGGAAATGATAGTTTTGTATCACTCACTTGTGAGCACCTACGATGTTGTGATTCCCTTTCACAGTGTGTTTGTTTACATGTACATGTATATTCACAACCATTTTGTGTGCTATAGGTTGCAAGTACCAGACATTGACACCACCTGAATCAATAGGTCTGAGTGTGCCTTGAACCTAATGGATCAGTTGATCAAAAATAGCACTTGGTCCCCTACCCTAGCCATCATCCTCGAAGAGGATGAGTATTTGGTTGATACATTGTCAGTATTGTCAGTAGTCAGTTAGTGTTGCTTGAAGTTTTGCTTTTTGATCCTGGTTAGTGGTTAGGTAACTGTTTTGGGATTTGGTTTATTTAATTTGAATTGTCTAGTAATATGCATTTGGTTATTTTATGTATTAAAATAAATTGGGGTATACTTTGATAAAAAAATATAAATATATATAAATAAATAATTGTAGCTAATAATAAAATAAATTTATAATGTAATTTTAAAATTAATAAATAAAATATTATATAAGCTGGGTGATGTAATTAATTAATTATGATGTGTGTAAAATTGAATATTTATTATATTATATTGTTTTGATTTTTAAATGAAAAGCTTTTAATTAATTTAAAATTAATTATTGAGTGTGTTGGGAAGGTTAATTTAATAAATCAAATCTTAACTATAATCTGTTAAATAGTTGGTTGGAATTCCCATACAACCACACCATTCTTCTTCCTAAAAATGTCTTGGAGGGAATAGGCACTCGAGAAATTTAAAAAGGGAGGACATTGCATGGTATTGGGGGATATGGATGGGCTATTGGAAAAAAAAAGAAAAGATGGAACCTCTGTTGAGGCTTTGTGATGTAACGTTTGCAAATGTAGTTTCAAACGCATTCAAGTATCGGGTATGATCTCCTTCCTCCTTTGTGAATTTGAATTGCCCTAACTATATATTTACTAATTCTATTGTATGCCTCTTTTGGTTCATTGCTTAAGTGAATGTGGTGTTCGGGTGTTCGCCAATTAATTGCTTCGCAATATTTATGAAGTTGGGTGCTTGAGTCAAAATTTATTGTGTGATTGGGTACAACTCAATTAGGTTACATGTTCCATGTTTTCCATTACATAGAGATATAGAGTGAGGATATTTATAGATCAACATATTATCCATGAAAGTGCATTTATTGATTTGTAATGATCTTTGGGAAGAATCATACCCACGAGCAAAGAAAGTCTCTTGCAAATCAACAAAATCTTAAGCTTCAATTTCAATTATTGGAGAAACCAAATTAATCTTTGATATGTGATTTATCTCTTTCAACTCTGAGCTTTTATTTGTCATTGAGGGTGTACATATAAGTGTAGGTCATTGAATATTTGGTCCTCTTTTGTTTCTTTGCACATCTTTGCATATTAGGATTTGGTGGCACACATTGTGTCTGCATTGTCCTTGAATCTAGAATTTCTAAATATTTCTCTTCATGGTTATAACGTGAATAAATTTTTGCATCAATAAATCTATTGAGCTCAGCCCATTGGTACCTATAAATTTTAGTTCTGTATTTATACCTATAATTTTTTACAATGTTGTTTTCCTTTTAATTACATGATTTTGAGATAGACATTATAAGGAAATTTGTAAGATATGTAAGTCGCCTTCATTTTAAATAGAATTCTTGTTTTGGCCTGTGTATGTCCCTTGGCTGGTTCATTGTCATTATTTTCCATGGACCATGGCTCTTGAATAACTTATTTCTTTATCATTGTTACCTGGTTTTTGTTTTCCCTTAGGGTTTGCACATTGAGCCTCTTTGTCTTCATGGTTCTGGTTTCCTCATTTGAGCGCCCACTTACCTATTTTTCCCCTTTCATCGTTACATTTCTTTCACGACGTCACAACTATCTAATGCAAAAAACTGTGAAGATTGATATTCTTCAAACCGTTGATTTTTCTTAATATTCCTGTTGTTTCACCGATATTAGTTTCCAATATTGAAGTGTGTTCTTTTGAGGCATATCCTGCAATCACTGCATTCCATGGCATGAAGTCTATCTCCACCTTCCAATTGCATTTCCTGAATGTTTCAAAAAACACAATTAGCTCAAATCCTACTATCATTTCACTCCATGATACGAGATCTCGTTGAGGCCCTTCTATCAATGGTTCTAAAAGGGGAACAATGGTTAGTGTTGATTTTAATTTCTAAACTTAATGCAATTTGATGAGTTGGAAATGTGCTCTTCGTGGTTTGGGTGTCGAGTGAATATGAGTGGTTCTTTCATCGTTAGTTAGAAAAAAAACTAAAATATAGTTAATCTAAAAATTGATGATTCATTTATATAGAAATCTATTTTTGCTTCATACAAATAGCTTTTGAAAGGATTGTGATTCTATTCCTCATTTAATTATTTTTAGTTATTATCTCTTTTCTTACTTTTGTAATTGTGATTTTAGATATTTGATTAGTTGTTCGCATGTTCCCTTATTATTTTTATTATCTTGTATAACTCTTGAGTGTAAATAGATAGCTCTATCTTATTATCATTATTGATATGTAAATTTTATTTATTGATTTTATCATTGCATAGTCTAAGAAAAGAGAGATTATCTTATCCCTTAGTAACAAGTAATGAGTTATTAGTTACCACCATAATGCTTAAGATCCCTTTTGTAAATAATGAACTAAGTGGTTAAGTTGAAATGAGTGATCAGAGAATTGAATTAATGTCTTGTTTAAGGAAATATCTTCATATTTAGGATTAATTGATGTATTAAACAATGTGTCTGGATTATTGGATTAAAAGTTTATGCAATTTTTGAAAGTTGGGTGTCGTCTGTGTAAAGTTTGTGTAATCTTTTATGCCATTGGGAAGTGTGTTTAGTATGTTGGTTTCTAGAGGCCTAGGAGGGGTTATATTTGTATGTATAGATCTTATAATTGTTTAACCATAAAGTGGTTTGGCTATGTTGTTGGTCAAGTGCATTGTTTGAAAACAATCCCTAAGGGTGTTACATCTTATTTATGTATGCATTCATATGATTTTGTAATGATATTTTATTGAAAGGCATGCATATGTGTATTAAGTGAAATGAAAACCCTAAGTTTTGTACTACCTATTCATCCTGGTTGAATTGTGGTTATGGGTTGGGACATGGGTTTATGTTGTCCTAACTAGTGTTTATGTGATTGTAATAAATGTGCATGATGGTCAATTCCTTGCTCTGTGTAGGGTTTACTAGTTGCAAGTAGGGGGAGTGGCTCTCAATGGGGACTGAAACCCAAAGTGGTATCTGTTGTGCCCTCAACACACTCACCCTATTCAGAATGGTGACCCTCTCTTTCCTTCCCCTCACTAGGTTGCTTTTGTTGTCATCTCATTTTGTGCGCCCCTATTTGGTGTTCATAATGGTTAGCAATCCTTAAGGAAGTCATCTTGAGTCGACTGTATTTTTTACCCTCCAAATTTTCAAAGTTATGAGTCTTTACAGAATCCCATTCGTTGTTTTACTTAGGTGTTTTAAACTAGCATCTATGGACCCCATCGGGCCCGCCCTTTTGGGCCACCCCTCATGGATTTCCCTTGCTTCATTTCCATTCCCAATGGCCTTCCTCTAGTAGCTTTCCACCCATCGAGTTCTGGAGCTCCCTTCGTCGTTTGTTTATGACTGACATCCCAACCACTTTTGTCAGGTAGCTTTCTAACCATTGGAACTCGGATTTTCCATTAACATTTGTCTATCACTAAACTATTAAATGACTATAATCCAATCACCATTAGTCCAACGGGTCCTAGCATTTTTGTGACTCTTTTCAAAATTTCCCCCACCAACTTTTTGACTCACCATACTCACATTTATGAGGTGCATTTAATGATCTATTTTCTATATATAGCCAACTCTGAACTATCAATTTCATTTTCCAGTGTCCAAAATGTGTCAGATCTAGCTCCCGTTGCCACCATTGCAAACCCGAATATCATTTCACATAAGAGAAAATTAGAAAAAGCAGAGAGGTTGCAAAAGAATGTGCAACATAATATTATTGAAGAATTCAATAATTACAAGATAATGATTTGCTTTATAAAAGAAAAATATGCATAAACCTAAATCTTATCTTGAGCAACAAGATAGCTCAAAAGATAAAGATAAGATCCTATAACTTAGGAATTAAATACATGCCTAATTAAACTTATGCAAAGTGTAATTAAATAATTAATTACACCAACACCCCCCCCTAAGTGTAACTTAGGGAGAAGCAGATTATTATACAAATATGAGTCCCAACAACAAGGCCTGATTAGGTACTCATGTACAAATGCAAAGATGAAGTAGAGAAGGAAAACCTAGTGGGACAAAACCCCCTACAATGAGATGACTGTTGTAAGAAGCACTGGAAGAACACTGTGGAGTAACACTGGAACCACAATCTGACAAGCAAGGAAAGATACTTCTGTCTACAACTGAAACCAAAACTGGAATAATGATAATGTGACAACAGACCCAATGCCATGGAACACTTGAAAAATCACAAACTAGAACAACCCTGGAATCTATGAAGCAATAGTAGATGAGATGATGACATAATCTGGAAGCTGTGTAACTCAATGCCGATGCTAAACTGTGACTAAAACTCTTCCATGGGAAGGAGTACCATAAAAACTCTGGAACATTAACAATAAAAAATGGCCCTCAAACTAAGAAGAATCTGAACCAATGAGGATCAAGAAACATAGTCTCTCAACTAAAGTGTGAACTAATGAATCTGACATGTGTCAAGCTAAAGCAAGAATGTGGCCAAAAGAAACTAGGAAACCAAATAACCCATGTGAGTTGCCATCAAATCAGGATGAATATGGAGATCAAAATGAAAACTACACTCTAATCAGATTTATTATGCAAGAAATCCATGTGAATAGAACTTTATCTCAGTTTG
The DNA here is from genome assembly GCA_007258455.2 of Sequoia sempervirens. NCBI lineage: Eukaryota > Viridiplantae > Streptophyta > Pinopsida > Cupressales > Cupressaceae > Sequoia > Sequoia sempervirens. The sequence continues at coordinate 19,422 of VDFB02292573.1, forward strand.
TTTATTACAATAACCCAACAATTGTAAAAGGAGAGAATTCTAATGCATTCATAAACATAAAATAACATGATGTGGTACTGAAATGAAGTGCAAATGTTCAATTTTCACCTTTCCAACTGCCAAACCATCCAAGTAATCTCCAAAACACCCATAGGGACAAATATGGAATAACAAAATACTTGGGACATATATAGAAAAAAGTGAATAGACAGCAAGATATAGCTCCTCAATACCTTTCCAATGCCATAAAGAAGACGAAAAAATGAAGATCGTGGCAAAGAGTTATGAGCTTAGAAGTCTAAAATAAACATCTGACTTCAAATAGGACAAACATCAGCTAAACAAAAAAATATTGTAAAATAAACTGCACCACTCAAAAGTGCTTGGAACCAACTTTCCGGCAATATTTTGTTTTCGAAAATCTGAGTTCGGACGAAAACGTTATGCCAAAAATACCAAAACTCCTCCAAAAGGGTTTAGAGTTAAGCCTGGCGGCTAGGCTAACCACTAGCATTAACCACTAGCGGTTAACCGCTAGTGACGGCTATGTCCATTAACTCCGTTTTTTTTTAAATTCTTGGATTGCATGCCGTACCAAGCCATATGACCCAGAAATGAAAAAAATTTACCTCCCAGAGTCATTGTGTTTGATTTTGACGATTTGACAATCAATTTTGGGGTTTTTGGGACCTCTGAATGCAATGGTGAGGTCCGTTTGGGCTGAAAACACTCCAAAATTTTAGGTACACTATAGATATGGAAACCCTCATAAACTTCAAATCCTCGTAGATCTAATAAACAAAGGCCTTTTTCGATGAAACTAAAGGAAAGCCTGACTATTCCAGAAGCTTTGGATTCAATGGAATGCTCAGATCTAATCCAAAATGCTTCATAAATAAGCTCAAGGAATGAAACCCTCGAGGAAACCTAAATGGAATCTGCAATGAATTTATCCAAAAAACTGAGAAGGGGCTACAAATCAAGGCTCTGATACCATGTTAGAAACCAAGATCAGATTTTCAAACCCAAATATCCTTCCACAAAAGAGAAAATTAGGCAGAGAGGTTGCAAAAGAATGTGCAACATAATATCATTCGAGAATTCAATAATTACAAGATAATGATTTTCTTTATAAAAGAAAAATATGCATAAACTTAATCTTATCTTGAGCAATAAGATAGCTCAAAAGATAAAGATAAGATCCTATAACTTAGGAATTAAATATGCCTAAGTAAACTTATGCAAAGTGTAATTAAATAATTAATTACACCAACACTCCCATGGCACTTGATTTCTATTTCCATGTCTTTTTCATTGCATTGGTCATTCAACTTCATCAGATCTATGAGGTAGGTTTGTTGCTCACACCTCGTTTTAAGTTTTCTTCAATTTTTGTGCAAAGTTCATGAGTCTTAGGGAAGAAAATTTGATAATTTACTAGAACCAACAATGGCACAGAAAACTAATGTGCTCAAATTCTTTAAAACCTCAAACTTGATTCACAAATCGAATGCAAAACCTGAGTTCTTGGACATTGTTCATAAACCAGATATTTGCTTCCTTTGAGCCTGTGAACTCCCATTATTGTTGTAAAACTAAATCGAACTCAAAAAATTGAATCCCTCTTTCGAGTCTGCCTTCATGGGAGGACTCCACCCTTTCGTTGATAGAAACCTAGTTGAAAAATTCCCAAGTTAAAAGAAAAGTCATTGACCTATTCAGGTCCACGCCCACAGGACTTCGTCTCCAGGGTGCCACTTATAACCTGACATCCCCAAATGACATTCTAATCCTATGCATATGACCTTTGGACCCCACTCCATCCACCATGTAGCATTGTTGACTTCATGAATGAACAACTGAGTGCCTAGCATCCTTCAGGTCTTGCCGCCCTTTGCGGCCACCAACATCCAGCATTCCAATCTCTGGGACCCAACCGTATCATAGCCACCAAAATGCAAAAAAAAAAGACTAAGTAATGAGCCTTTGTGGGTCATCTCCAATGGACTTTTGTCATTGGGACTCCATAAACACTCCATCGTCCCTTACGGCTTCTGCGGGACATCCTTTTTCCCTCCAGGTTCCACTCACCCCATGGTTGTTTGAATAAAAATGGTGAAAGTCGCTAAGTGGTTAGCCTTTGGTGGGTTTCCCTTGTCAATTTTTCATCTTCTAGACTCCATCCTATCCTCGCCATGCTATAAGGAAAATTTCCTCTGCCATTCTGATGTTTAGAACCCTACCTCCCTTTCGTCAATGAACTCTCCAAGCTAAAACAACAAAGTAAATGTGAAGGAAAAACTCTTTGTTAGAACCGAGACCCTGGGTTGCTCCCATCAGATTGTTGTAAGACATTCACCATTTCTAACAAAAATCAGTTGACATCCATCTACCTCCTCTGACCTGAAATGCCTAAATGACAAGTGAATAATGCCACCGCCCTCCAAAGCCGTGGGTCCCACCCATTAGAACTTCATCATCGGGATGTCATCCTACGAGAGTCATTCCTAACGAAAAACATCAAACAACCAAGCCTCCTACTTTTGATGGCCAAAATTATAGTCCTAATTCCCTTCAATCATCAAACTAACTTCAACCCACATGCCAAAATAGGGCACTCTCCTTGGTGGACCCCACAAATTTCCCAAATTTGAAGGTGGGTCAAGAGAGGTGGGTCTCCATGCCCTGATTGTCATCCCTCCTATAGGTATTCCAAAATAGCTATCAAGCCAGGGAAGGCTGACCCCTGGGGCCTGAATTGTTCAAACTCCCTCTAATAGAATGTTAATGTCAACCTAAAAGAAATGTTAGGATTCTTAAATGATGATGTATTCAATATAACACTATTTTGTAGAGATTTGGCTAATGTTTCCATGTTTTCATACTTGAATGTGCTCACTTCCCTTTTTTCCTATAGGATTTATGGAATCAAACGTAGGACATTCGAGAGTGGTTGTGGAGAAAGACAAAGGGAAGAAGACAACAAAGAAACCTCCTAGGAAAGATGACAAGGATCAGATGAAATACAAGTTCCAAGGGGAACCTTTGAACTCCAAAGTCACCACAACATGGAGGGAGGTCTTTGACACAAACATCGAACAAATTGACATAGATGAATTCAAGAAGAGGTCTGAATCAATCCCGCCACAAAAAAGTGCTTGAAAAGTTAGAAGTAGTGGATTGGCCAAATTCATAGACTTCCCTTCCACACTTATTGCCCTTGAACTTGTAATGTCCTATGGAGAGGCATATTGGGAGGAAATCCAGGCCATAGTGGACAACAATGGAAACATATTGGCTGATATTTCAGCCAAGTCAATAGGGAAGGCGTTTCACATCCCAACCTTTGGAGAAACATAAGAGATGACCATGAATGAGGCCAAGGAAACATGGAATTCATATCCCCTCAAATGCAAGCGGATTATCAACCAATATTATTTTAAGGAAAAGAGGGGTAGTGCTGCCAATTTACCCCATAAGCTCTTTCGTAGTGATTTTTATGAGGATTACCATGACTTGGTAACCTTGTTGAGCAGGGTCATGGGCCTACCCACCTCCATCTACTTCTAGGATTGAATGTTCTATTTCATAGAGGAGATCCTTAGAGGGAAAATTAAATTCTATTGGGAAGAAATCATCAATAATTGCTTGAATGAGTAGTTTGTAGCCATCAAGAAGACTTCATGCTTCTACGTGACTTCCTATCTTGTTTATTTGCTAGCTGATAGGACACAATACCGAGGCCTATTTAGAGCTCTAGATGAGATTCCTAGTAGAGATTTGAAGGTTTATGATAGATACCCCCAACTACAATTTTGAAACTTCAAAAGAGACTACTATAGAATAAATGATGCCTTTATAGGCCACATCATTAGGTTGCTAGGGGGTGACTTTGAGAGAAGATTCTCACATACAGACACCACCAAATTAACTCAACTAAAGAGCAATAAGCTTACCTATCAACATATCTCTGGTTACATTTGTTACAATTTAGAACTCGTCAATAGCATTGGATTTGACTTTGTATGAAGCAGGTAAGGATCTCAACACTTCAGCAACAATCTATGATTCGTCCAACTATCCAACATCACATCTGATACCACACACAAGTTCATTCACTCTGCAAGAAATTAGTAATGTTCTCATCATCACCCATTCTCAACATTTCATATTTCCCTTTCAGACTTTGTAGCTTAGCAATCTTCACATTAGCATCACCTTCATACAAGGTTTCCAACTTTTTCTACATATCATAAGTAGTCTTCAAATCCATCACATTTTTCATCTTACTATCAGTCAAAGTGCTCAAAAATGTCTCCTTAGCCCTGATATTGAACTCAACATCCGTAATCTTAGTAGTAGTAGTAGGACCATATTGTGGAATAACATAACTATTACTTGTAATGCTCTAGTAGGGTTCACCAATGCATCTCATATGGCACTCCATTCAAGTCTTACACAAAGAATAATTTGTCCATCGAATCTTAGACTATCCTTCTTATATGTTGCTATCTCAAATCACCTCAAGCTATTAAACTTATTCCAAAGAACCAGCTCTGATAGCAATTGTTGGAAACACAAGGGCAGAAAACTAAGATGAGGGGTGAATTGGTTGTCCCAAAATTCAAACTTATTAAGCTTATTAACCTTATTCTCAAATCTAATTATTAACAATGAAAGCATAAATCATCAACACATCATCAACACACATAACACCAATATTTTTTATGTGGAAACCCTATTAGGGGAAAACCATAGTGGAGGTCAGTACACAAGATTATACCCTATTAAAAATATAAAGAATGAAATGGAGAATGAACATGCATTTAGGCACATAGCCTAGAGCTCATTGCTCAATTACAATAGGGCTAACTTCCCAAAGAAAGACACATTTTCTTATAGAGAGTTTTGGATTACATCCACATGGATTTGAACTGATAAAATAACATCTGCTAATGCCTAATCATAGTTCCGGTTAAGCACATGAACACTTCTCCACTCTTCTTCACTCTTCTTCACACTCTGCTCTACCTTCGAATGATTTAGAACATTATTCACACACACACACATTCAAAATTCACACTCAAATGAAGCAAAAAATTGCTTATATATATCCGCAACAAGAAATTACATCGCTACATATTAGCTTCAACAAAATAATAAAATGAATATAAACTATTGTCCCAAATCAATAACAATTATTAATTCAAATCAACCAAGGTCAACCAAAAAATAGTGAAGACCCAAAATAATATCCTTAACATGAACCTCCTTCAAATATTATTCCTCAAAGATCCACAACACGCTACCATTACCTAGTCGGCCATGAACATGAAAAAAATGAACATGCAAGAGAAAATATTGAATCTCGAGCACAACGATCAATGGGGACATGTAACATAGATAGAGCATGATCTAGAAACATCCAAAAACATCATGAATCACTAGAGAAGCATTCACAACAACAAAATTAACTAGAATTGCATCATCTTCATTGAGGAACACAAACTGAAGTAATAGAAAGACTTTCAAAATATAAATCTACATAACTCAATCAAATCTTCACACTGATCTATGAAATTCAACATGGATAAACTAGATATACTCAAAAAGAAACCATGTATTCCACAACCTATGATCATCAATGTACTAAACTCACTAACAGACTAAACTTCACTTCACCACTGACAACCTACAACTCATTTCATTACAATTTTCTCAATATCCTTGACATATACAACTTCTAATGCATTAATGCTAATAGTGTTGACATCACTGACAACTACATATCAGCAACACAACCAAAACATCTAACTAAGCCAATTCTAAACCTACACCTTCCATCATAGAGTCATTCCAAAACATCATAACACATTGAAGACTCCGTTGGGAAGAAAAATAATCATTTTCCTACTTACAAAAAGTAGGTGGCAAATTTGAAGGATTCTTATGATTGATAAAGTGAATATCATATCAGAAAGATAAACAATAGACACTAGAGATATTTTACATCATCCAACATAAATGGAAGAAGATATTTGCACCAGGAGAGCCCCAAGAAGAGCAATGCTAGGTGGATAGACAAGCATGGATCTCCTCATGGAAAAATTAGCACAAAAAATGGTGAAACACCATCTAAACAACCAAAAGATAATGTCAACACATCAGAGTAGACCTTCACAACATATAACTCTCCACTTCACACTGATGGTGGAAATCCCTCAACACTACCTGAAAGAAGCAATATGAATGATAATATCCTCAATTACAGGTTAGATCCTCAACAGGAAAATGAGTTTGAGGAACAAGTGGAAGAAGAAAGAAAATAAAGAAAATGGGGGTATGATATGGGATTCTCATCACATCAATTAGAAGGAAACCAAGAAGGGTTCATTGATCACACTGCCATTGATTTTGGTAGTATGATTAACTAAGAGATTGAATTGCATGTAGAATGGAAAACAAAACAACTTAGAAGGAGACAATAGATCATACAAGAAAGTAAGAAGTTGGATTAGTAAATGGCACAATTAAACATCCAAGCTCCAAAGCCACCAAAATATGTCCCTCCACATAAACAAGGTGGAAATGTTCATTCACATGGAACATCTTAGAATACAGGTGCTCCAGGTACTTCAAAAGTACCTCATAATACAGGTGGTAACCTAAGACAATGCACCCAACATCATATGCCACCACAAAGGTCCCAACCCCCAAATGCTGGCAATATTCCTGACCACTATCTACCACCAGGTCAATGGTATGCCTCACAACATCAACATCATGTTCCACATTAGAATGTATACCCTCAACAACACATCCAACAAAATGTCTACCATCAGCCTCAATATGGATACCAATACTACCCAAATCCACCACCTCTAAATTTGCATCCACAAAACCCCATGAGCTGCATAAGTAGAAATTTTGATTTAACATGATACCAATTATATCCATACCCAATTTATAGAAATTGGAGAAATATGATTCCCAAGTTCACTGGGAATAATGTGATATGAGCCAAAGAATATATCAAAAATTTCAATGCCTTTATACAGGATATTGGTAAGGAATATGAGGATTTAAATATGATATTGTTCATGATGTTCCTAACTAAAGAAGCAAGGGATTGGTTCAATGGTCTAGCTAATGCCTCAATTGATTCTATAGAAGACTTCTAGAATCAATTTCTAGAATAGTATGGGAATATGTGTGCACCTAAATTGACACTGCATGAATTGATAAGTATTCAAAAATACCAAAATGATTCGGTTTATGATTTCAATTAGAGGTTCTCCAAACTAACTGATTTGATAGCCTTAAGTATTTATTTAAAGGCCTTTGATCCAAAAACTGGGTATGAACTCATGAAAAAATTCCCTAGAAGTTTAATTGAATAAAAAAAACAACATTAACCATTGAGAATAATAGAAAGACTACATGGATGACTAGAAAAATGGACAACCTTAAAGTTCCCCAAAACTCTAACAATCCCCATAATAGGTAGGAGAATTTATACAAAAATGAAAGACCAAAATTACATGGCATGCCCTATAACACTACTTGGAAGATGGAAAGCCAGTAACAAGACCAAATTGGAAAGAAACTCCAGATGCATTAAAAAGACATGGAGCACATGCACTTGATACTACACCATGATGTTCAGCTTTCCACAGACCCCATGATCTTGAATATTTTGCAGTGACTTAGGCTTGACAAGATGAGTGGAAGTAGGAGCAAGATAGGGATGGCCATACTGTGAATATACTTAGATGGAGGTCTTATCAAAAAGAGGAAGGATACTCTTCTTCTTTAGAAGGATATGAATATAAAATTGATAATCAGAAATACAATTTGAATGCAAATCAAGAGGTATTTTCTAACTTGGAAGAAAAATAATATGAGGCAGTGTATGCATATAATACAACACCCTAGTTTTAGTTTAGAACACCAATAAAAGAAGAGAAGAAGTCCATCACAACAAAAGTAGTGGCCGAGGAAAAAGGGAGAAAATATAATCTGAGAAGCAAGCCCACATAGGGAGATCAAGGGACACCCAAGAGTATGTTCATTAAAGAGCATAAAAACAAGGAGAACATCCCATCTAAACAAAAGAAGGATGAAGAGAAGAAATCATTGAAAAAACATCCAAAAGGGGTCTATTGATGTTGAGCTAGAAAAAACAAAAAAAGATGAAAAAACTCAACATGAAGAGAAATTACTAAAAATGAAAAGGGAGAACAAGGAATCACTACCCCTTCCTTTGACATGGCCCAAGCATTGGCATGGAAAAAAAAGATAGTTTCTTTAATTGAGTTGATGAAAATTGAAGAGTTCAAAGATACATCTCTCAAAATGATTACCAACACATCTCAAAAACATGAAGATTAGAAGAAAGAAGCAAACGTTGTGTAAAGGGAAGTCATAAAAGCACCAAAAGTATATTTGGGAGACACACTCACAATGAACCCATCCCAAGTAGATAAATTCTATACCACATTAGTCATCAACAATAAGATGGTGAAGAATTGCATGATTGACTTGGGGACAAAAATCAACATCATGCCCCTAACTGTCATGAAGGAGCTGGGTCTATGGGTAAATACTGCATATGGAAAATGTTATGCCAAGGATAATAGATTAGTTCCTATAGTAGGAGCAATCTGGGATGTAGAACTAAAACTTGCATAATATCCAAAAGCAACATATAATTTTTTTTTTATTGTGGTCGATACTTCTCCTTACTATGGGATGCTACTATCAAGGTAGTAGACATCAGTAATAGGGGGGAATGTTTGGTTGGAATTGTCTTATGTTACTATCACTGTGAATGGAAAAGAGATCAGGCTATGTAGGGATCCTAGATATGAACATTTCATTGAGCTCTTTGAACCCAATCAAATGAATTTCTTTTGTGATGTGGACTTAGGAAGCTTGAGAATTGAACATTCAAAACCTAAATTATTGAACATTGATCCAATTGCTAGGGATGTTTCCAAGAATGAGCATGGTGTATGGCGAATGTATTTTGATGGAGCATGCAGTAAAGAAGGTAATGGAGCAGGAGTTGTCTTTATTTCACCTAAGGGAACAACATTCAAATATTCATTCTTGTTAACATTTGAGTGCAAAAATAACATAGTAGAGTATGAGGCTCTACTGAAAGGATTGAACATGGCTACCAAACACAAGATTAAACTATTGAATGTTCTTGAATATTTTGAGTTGGTTATTTCACAAGTGATATCAAATAAATCATTTTTAATCATCTTAGATCTGATTTCAACTTTCTTTCTCTTGTACAGACTAATTTAGATCATCCTAGTCAATGTGGAGTGAAGAGGTCTCTTGATAATAGAGACAATAGTAGTTAAATTATTTCATGAAATTTTTATACACATTTTAGTACTTCATGGACTTGATCTATATACATGTTTCATTATTTCATGGACTATTTATGTACATGTTTTAGTATTTGGGTATAATTTCATGGACTAGATCTATATATATGTTTTAGTATTTTCATGGACTTTATATATTATTTTATGGACATTATTAATTTTAGTATTTTATGGACTATTATTGCTAAATAGTAATTTACACATGTAAATTTATGTATTTTAACTTGAACAAATTAGTTATCACCATGAAACAATATTTTATTATTAACTTTTAATATTTTCATACATATAATTAAAAGGAATTAAAAATAATTTAACACAAGTATGTTATCTCAAAGATTAATAACACATTAATGTGAAATTATATGATGCAGGAGATTTTGATCAACCTTTCTATGTGAAATTCAGCCCACCAAAATTAACAAACCATGTGGAAGGTAGTGATTGGTTAAGAAAAAAAATTAAAATCCTAAAAATATGGATGATACCCACACAAAAAGACAAAAAAAAAGTTTCTTTAATTCAATTTTGGAGGTTACCTAGATAGGAAGAGTTAGCGCAACAAGATAAAGTAGTTATTGATAGGAATGGATAGTTAGGGATTGGAACATGGAGGTAGTTATAGAAGGGAGATAGAACAAGAAAAAAGAGAGGGAGAAAATATGGAGGTAAGGGTGAAAAATAGTGAAGGAATTGTGGATGTGAAATAGATACTGAAGAATTAAGATGTTTGCAAAGTCCACAATGGTAGGATATAAAGCTCGTGCCATAGGATAAGTAGAGACCTTAGGGAAAGAAGTTGCTAGAAAGGAGATTTGATCTGGAGAGATTGAAAACATATTTGATATGTCTATGCTGGAAAAGAATAGAGAAGAAGGGTTAAAGTAGAAACAATGCAAAGTGGCTCTGATAGGAACAACAATTCAATTCAAATTTCCAAATATCTAAGAAGAGAAGTTGTGCTAGCCTGACAGGAAAGAGTGTTTTTTTAAGTGGGAAAAAGATAGGTAAGGTAGATTGTAAATTAATTGTGCAGAGGAGAGAGGGGTTTATTTCAAGAAGAGGGGATAGTAGAAGCTAATAAGCAGAGGGAATGTGGAGAATGTGAATTGAGGATGTTGCATAGGAATTTATAAGGAAGGGGTCTATACTTATGAGGAGAACACTATGGAGTAAAGATATTTTGTTATGTATAAAATGAATAATGTAGAATGTGTAAAAAATCAAATTGAACATCAGAATCCTATCATGGCTTGAATTTAGCTCAAACTAGAGGGTATGATAAGGTGTGAGTCAAGGTTGATTCCCTCAACATCATTAATAACCTAAGGAAGTTGTCTCATCCTTCATGGTTGGTGGAGGCTATCATTAGTGATTCCTTAAATATCTTGGACTCCTTCGATCAATGTCACATCTCACATGTGTAAAGAGAGGGGAATAGGTTGGCTGATTTTTTCACCAATTATGGGGTGAATTATTCTTTGGAATGGGGAAAGCATGACCTTCTTCCCCTAGAGGCTTGCTCAATAATTCATTATGAACCTCAAAGGAGCTAAGAGGACTGGTCTTTTAATGATGGTGTGTTGTCACATGCTCCTACAATGGTAGCTATTTCTAAGGTGTAATCACTTAGAGGAAAGGCTAGGTGATATTCTAAGTGTGTGATGGCTTGAGTTACTAGGATTTATTTTCTCATTATTCCTCTCTACCATCTTGTCCAATCCACATAGATTGTGGGTATTTGAAGAGCCCTTTTTTTTTCAAGGTTTCCTTTTTGTCTTTGCAAGTTCTCTAAGTATCTTTGGATCCTCTACAAGTTCTTCCTTCTATTGGGGTTCTTGCTTGTTGCTACAGTGGGGGGTAGCCAAAATAGAATTGATCCAAAATCTTATGACACTATGAAGGCTAACAAGAAGAGTTGGGAATTGTTGGAGGTTGGTGGAGTGACCTCGTATATGGAAAAATTGCATGTGTTCGATGTGAAGACCTTGCACGAATTTCTTAAGGGCTAGAATAATTGTATGTTGGAAATTGGGGAATGGAGTTTAATATCACTAAGGATTTTATTTCCAAAATCACGGGCTTATCGACTAAAGGAAGAAAATTATATAGAGATAAGAATGAGTCTAGTCTAGCAATGAATTCTTTCTTCAAGGATGACAAGAGAAGGAAACTAGAAAGGGATAAATGTGGTGGTTATTTTCTCTCTTCACTCAAAGAAATTTGGAGAGATGTTTTTGATGATATCATGAGATATTTTACCCTTGATGGCCAATTTTCTATTATTTTTGGGCATCATTTTGTTTTTCTTAACCAATTTAGGCATAAGAAGAAGGTGTCATTCCCTTTCTATTTATTTGTCTCTCTAGAAAATGGTATATGGGATCATAGAAACAATCCCAAAAACCCTATCCTCCATGAAGGTTTAATTTTATTGATTTCAAAGTGTGTTAAGGAATTTACTCTCCCTTCTCAACCCAATATCTCCAATGTTGGGAAAGAAAGAAGAATCTTGAGTATGTGATGGGGTTAGAGGATTATTTTGAGGATGAATATTATTCCCCTTGGCCTGATGCATCATTGGAGGGTGATTCAGAATCTCTTGCCATATTTGAAGGTAAGAAAAGAAAAGAGAATCAATCCCCTCTTTCCTCTAGGGATGATGAGTATGTTATTGGTGATGAGGAAGAGATTGTGCGGTCCTTCCAGCAGTCTAAACCTATGAAGGGGTCAAGTGGAAAAACATTGAAGGATGAAGGTAAGAAAATAAATAGAATCAAACCCCATTTTCCTCTAGGGAAGATAAGTATGAACTAGAAGATGAGGCTGAGGTGGGTCTATTCTGTCAAAAGTCTAAAACTACGAAGCTGGGTTGGGTGGCAAAAAGATGAAGAGGACTATGTTGGATAATTGCAGCAAGGAAAATTAGGATAACAAGGGTTAGTTGGAGGTATCCCCTATTTCCATTGTGCAGAATAAAGAGGGATTGAAGAGGAGAAAGTCCCTTCTGAATTTGCGAAGGGATGAGCTGTAAGATAATGTTGACAATTTGTTGGATGTTGAGAACCAGTTTTTGGAGCATAAATTAGATAAAGGTGTTGCGGTCTCTACTCAAAAAGGGAAGGAGAACATGAAGAATACTTCTACTAGAATTGACCCCCAAGCAGCTTATGTTGTGGAAAAGGATGATTTTAATTTTAGAAGGGATATTATACTTGATTATCTTGGTCTGGTGAAAGAGAGCTCTCTTTCTTTGTTAAAGCTTTTTAAGTGGTTTTTCCATGAGATGAACTCCACTAATGTTTGGGTTAGAGCTATGACCGATAACGCTAAACATCCCTCTTCTTTGAATGGGTCTAATATGTAAGCTCAAGTCAACAAGGTGCAGCTTGAGGTCAATTAGTTATTTGAAACTCTAAAACTGGTGGTTGATGAAATGCTCAATATGAAGAATTTGTATGAACAAAAGTTTGTTGCCATTAACGATAAATTGGAGAAGGTTTTGGAGGTCAGTAAACATGCTATGTACGATGAGGCTAAGGGATTGTGTTTGCTAAATAAGAAGGCTAGGAAGTGATTGTGGGATAGTTCTAGTGTGAAAGACATGGTGGTTGATGGTGGTGTGCAGAAAAAGATGACTAGTGATATGGGACATATGACTACCAAACAAGAATGAAAACAAATATAAAGGCTAGTATTCACTTATTGATGAGTGTAAAATTCATGAATCATAACAAAAAATTGGTGAAATGAGTGATCTTGAGGTGGTGGAAATTCTTAAAAATATCTAGTTTGTTTCTGTCTTTTGGGAATTTTTTATGGCTATTTATGTGATAGTTTTTGGCTACTTTTTGACTCCTTATACTATTTTTTATTATATGATGAAGTAGTGGTTTATCTCTTAAAGGGTTTTGGGACCCCTTTTGATGCTGAGCCTGAAGGGAAAACAATTCACCTCGTCATCTAAAAGTCAAAATTTCTTGTATTTATTCATTCACGCACCCGCCCATGATTCAATATTCAAAATTGAAAATCAGATTTCCCACAAACCTAAAATAGCGCTGAATGTTGATACTCAACTTAACCAAAGAATCATTTTCACAGCATTTTACTTTCAAATTTCTATTTATTTCATTGCCAGTATCCCTAAGTTTGCATATATGGGTCCCAGTGGCTACAAATGCAAATTTAGCCTTCAGACCGCGATAAAATCAGCTTTCGTTTTACATGTCGTACCGATTCAAAAGACGAAAAGAGCCATACTCAAGGCCTTCCCTTACACATAAAGCACCGCTTCTTACTTTGGTATATATGGCTGAAGTAGCCATCAAACATGAACAAACAAACGCTATCTACATCCGGTCTTAGGGCCTTCTGGTGGCATTTTGGTACTCTTTCAGAACGCGTAAACGTATAAAGGTTTTAATATTGTACATGAGACAAAAGTAAAGATAAAATTTACATCCATACTAGAGCTCCCAGGAGAAAATTTTAGACAGAGCTTTTCTGAAAGAGAAAAGGGATTATTGTCTTTGCTGCAGCGCTTTAATCCTCAAACACGAGACCTTCAGAACTTCAAGTATATTCTTTCCATTAGAGATGAATGTCTGCAATTTATCAAAAGGTTGCTTCAATGATATTTTAATTCAAAACCTATTTTATTTCTCTTAACTGCCTGTTTACGTTTAGGACTGCAATTGGGATCAAATTTGTTGCTGCTTTTATTCTTAATCTTCTAATTTAAACCATTTAGAGCCGCAGAATTACATCCATAAAGTAATGATCTTACAAAATACCAAGCATTTTCATTGATAAATATAAGAGAAAAATGAATTTAAAAGCTCCTTGTTACCCTAAATCAATGTTTTCATTGTTTTCACAAAAATTACAATAACTCTTTCAAATCTCCACCAATTCGCATGAAAGAAAAATAAACTAGAAGTTGATTGTTCCTTATAACACTTACAAGTAATAAGACATGACTTTATTAATGTACAATTCCGTACATAGGCCTGAAACAGTAAATTTAAAGTAGAAAACCATAAAAATAGTGTTCTTTTATTGTTCAAAATCTGAAAATCAATCACTTGCCTCATGAGTTTACAAAAGAGAGATTTTATAGGCGCCGATTTTTAACCATTTGTTTTCGACCGTTTTTCCAGAGTTATTAAAGCCAGCAAATATTTTCATTTGACAACCTTTATTGATAACTTTACATCTTGTTTTGCAATTTGGTTGACAAATTTTTACATTGTTTTACAAATTTTGAAAAATTGGACTCAAATGACCATCTAATAGTCTCAAGATATGAGAAATAACCCAAATTACCTTTGAATCATAAAATTTTGAATCAAACTCCAAAAATTGGTCTATGGAATCATGGTGTAGTCTAGGTGCTCCTGCACCATACTCCCAACCAAGAAAAAGTTTCAAGTCCTCTTGGACTTAAAGTTGTCAACATGTCTTCATCTTTTGCATGCTCTAGCTCTACTGCTTTCATCACCTTCATCTTCACCTTAGGTTTGAAATTTTCCATGCAAATCAGCTTCATACCTTGCTTTCCCTCTGAAATCATAATCATTATGCCTTTATACTCTTTAGTACCTTGCTTCTCCCTTTGTCCTTTAACATACAAATTATTCTTTGTCCAAAGCATTAGTAACATAATGAAATGAAACAAAAAAATTATCATAACACCTCTGTCATTCATCAATCCTTTGCAAACCTCTATGGCCAATTCATCCTTGATCATTCCCTTAATCAACTCAATGTCTTCAAGTCCTGAAATTGGGTATCTTATCTCTGTCGTACCTCCACCTTCTTTCCTTGGAATGTTTGCAACAACTTTACCCTCTTCATCCATGAATTCCTCTTCAACACCTTCAAATTATTCTACCTCTTTTATCCTAATTTTTCTTCTTCTCTTCTTGATTATCTTCTTTATAGGCCATGTAACTTTATTTTTTCACCCTCAAGTGCCAAATTTTCATATCTTCTTCTTGTTTCTTTATTCCTCTGTCAAAAAATTCCTTCTCAATATCTCCATCTTCACAAGCAAGATTCATCCTTGCTTCAACTGCTTAACTTTCCTCAACTTTCTCTCTACCTTCACAATGATAGCAACTAGGTTCTTTTGACCTACACAAAACCACAACCAACTAAAATACTACAACTCACTATGCCAAATCTTTTCTAGGCTTTGATACCAATCTGATGCAGAGCACAAATGAAGACAATTCACTTTCTCAATTTGATCTATCAAAACTCAAAACATTCTCGTGTTATTCATTCACCCTTTCCTTCACAATCACTTGATTCAAATATTCAAAATTTCAAATCAAATTTCCCCAACCCACAATGACCTTGAAGATACTTGAACAACCCCAACTTAGTGAAAGAATCATTTACAACATCCGCCCCTTTCAAATTTTCATTATTTCACTATGTTGTACTAAGTGTGCATTTATGGCATTAAATGACTACAAATACAAATTTAGCCTTCCAAGACACAACTAATCTATTCAATGTTTGTTACATATTAATGTGAATAAAAAATAACAAAACAAACCCTTCTCAATACCTTCCCTTACACATAAACTTCACTTCTTACTTTAACTGCATATACATGGCTAGTAGCCATCAAACACAGATATTCAGACATATCTCAACATCCAGACCCTTAGAACCCACTATAATTAGCATTTTGAATACTCCCTTTCATTCCTTCAAAAATATGAAAAGGTTTCCATATGTTATTTTATGAGATAATGTAAAAATTAAACTGTCCACATACCAAAATAGGCCTAATTAGGCTTTACACCAAAAAGGGCTTATTATCTTTTAGCCTTCCAATCTCAAACTTGGACAACCAACACTTCAATAATATTCCATTATAAATTAATTAGCATTATTTATCACAAAAAAATCCAATTCTAATGATATTTTAACAAACCCTAGCTTTATTTCTCTTTAACTACCTTGTTTCTGGACTGAGACACAAATTACAGTATGAATTTCCACTTTACTCACTTTATTCTTAATCTTATAATTTAAACCCTAATGAGCACGAAATTACATCCATAAATTAATGATCTTACCAAATTCCAAGAATTTTCAATGATAAATATAAGAGAAACACGAATTTAAAAGCTCCTTGTTACCCTAAATCAGGGTTTTCATTGTTTTCACAAAAATTACAATAACTCTTTCAAATCTCCACCAATTCGCATGAAACAAAAGTAAAATGGAAGTTGATTGTTCCTTCTAACACTTACAAGGAATAATATAAAATTTTATGCCCGTACAATTCTGTACATAGGCCTGAAACAGTAAATTTTCAGTAGAAAAGCATAAAAATAGTGTTCTTTTATTGTTCAAAATCACACCTCCATTAGTTACAAGGAATTTTATAGGACTTTAAATTTTATTTTCAACTTTCCCCAATGTTCCAAACTAACTTTTAAATTATTAAAACCCTTAATCTTCCCTAACTACATTTTGACAACCTTTATTGATAACTTTACATCTTTTTTTGCAATTTGGTTGACAAATTTTTACATTGCTTTACAAAATTGCACAAATTGGACTCAAATGGCCATCTAATAATCTTGACATATGAGAAATAACCCAAATGACCTTTGAATCATAAAAATAAAAAATTGGTCTATGGAATCATGATGTAGTCTAAGTGCTCTTGCACCACCTTCAAAACCTATTTTTCCTATAATAAAAAACAATCAAATAAAATACAATTTTTTTTATGTTCTTGCAATGACGTATATCAATAAAAGTGTCTATATGTGATCTTTGAGAAATGAAATGATTTTTTTTTTCTTCTTGCTAGTGCCAATTGGAACTCAGTTTTTTTCTTGAAGGTTAAATTTGGTTTTTGTGAATTAGAGAAGTTTTTAGCCTATTTGCATCACTTTGGTATTAGAGTATATGTATGTGTGAGAGTTTCATTATTTTGGAATTAGAGCCTAAAATCTGTAGTAAGAGGAAGATGGTTATGATCAGTGGATTTTCGACAAGTATGTGTGTTGAAGTTTGATAGGTTAACAAGAAGAGAAAAAGTAGAAAGATGCAGCGACATGCTAAGAAAGAAATCCCCTAGATGAAAGAAAAATTAATATTGTTGAGAATAATTAGATATTATCTTTTTAATATTAAATTAGAAAATCATGTGAAGATAATACCTAAATTAAATAAATTATTTTAATTTAAAATTGAGGATAAGTTATGCTTTTAAAAGCTGGAAAAAGGACCAATAAGAAAAGAGGCTTTTTGGAAAAGAAAGCAGAAAAAGATTTATTGATTTTAATTAGTGATTTATTATTTTTTATGAAGGGATGATTTTACACACACACAAGTTTTGGGCTCTGTTGTTTGGGGGATCTAAAAAGGAAAAATAAGAAAGATAGTTTTTGGGGGGTTTTGGGAGGTTTTCGTTGGGTAAAGATTATTGTGAGTTTGAAAGAAAAGACTGTTCAGAAGAACGTTGAAGGCAGAGGATCGAGAAAAGAGAGCTATAGGAGGAGATCGAGAGGAGGCTACAAAAGGGTTTCTTCTTCAGGCGAAGGACTCCAGGTTTTCTCCTTTTAAGTTATTTATATTTTATTGTTTTGTAAATGAATCTGGTTGCTAGGTTTTCCAAAAAAAATTGTCTGAATGAAGTCTTGTGATTTGAAAATAAACTTCGTAACTTTAAAAAAAAAAGGGATCTACGATTGGAAACTTGTAATTATAAAATAAATAAATCAATAAATAAATAAATCAAATCTTCTGTAGAAAATTATAGTAAAACCCTTCGATGTTTATTCAATAAAATTTGTTTCTGAAAAATTACTGATTGGAAAGAAAAATCAATTTACTGTTATGTTGAGATTACCTTGAAAATAACAAACCCATTTATTATTGGTGGAGCTTGCATGATCTGTCTATATTTAAATCTGTTGTGAAAATAATCTAGTGTATGGTTGATTCGAATCTCTGTTACATATATATATCATATTTTAATCCTTTTTGTGTATATACATAATGAAATAAATAAATTTTATTACTTTCAAATTTCGAGATTTGGTCCTGGTATAAATTATGATTTTAAATATATTTTTTTTATCATTTTTGAATTTTCGTAGCCACAAAATAATATTAAGGATTTTATTAAAAAAATTTTTTTATAAATTTTATAAACAAAATAAAATTTTAAATTGTATTGGGGGAAGGGGCGGACGGCTTTTGCCGTACCATCCCCCGACCCCATTGTGGGCTGGGCGCAGCCAACACCGGCTGCGCACAGCAGCCAAGGCTGCTATACGCAGCCGCGTGGGGGCTGTGGCCTCCTCACAGAGGGGACCGCAGTACCTGCGGACTGTGTACCCCGCAGTACTACTGCGGTTGGGTGTTGGGGGCTGCGTGCTTTTTATAAAATAAATTTAAATTTAAAGTTTTGTTTTATGCATTTTTTTTTAATATGTATTATATTAATACACATATTTTATTTTATTTAAATACATATATATTAATATATATATTATATATTATTTATAATATATATATTAATTTATATAAATTATATTAATGGTATATATATGATTAGATTAATTGTTAATTCATTTTAATAAGTTTTAAATGTAGGTTTTTATATATATATTCATATATATCGTATTTATATATATATGTATATATATATATATCATCAGTTATTTATAACGTTATGGTTAGAAAATAAGTAGGATTTTTATATAATTTTCCATATATAGCAATGTTAAAAAAAAATAAAAATATAAACTTATATTGTAATAGTTAATTGTGAAAATTGGAGATAAGTTTGAGGAAATTGCAATGTTCAATGTAGTTGTGCAATCTTTAAATAAATTATGTGTTTTGAATTGAATTGAATCTTCTCGAGCAATGGATTTATTTTATAGGTGAAAATTGTTGTTATGTAAAAGAGTTTTATGGTATTGTTTATGTAATTGATTTCTCTCAAGATTATTCGTTTAATTTATTTGTGGTATTCTTTTCATTGTTTTATTGTGTCGTATGGGAAAACCCTATGATCTACCTTACCTTTCGTAAGAGTTTAAGTTATTGTTAAGGGCTTCCAGTGATGGAAAGCTTTTCTATCATGTTTCTTTTATTCTCCATGTCGGGCAAATGGGGTTAAGGGTCTATGTAAGTCTTCCAGAGAAGTTCTCTACAGTGGGATGTTTTGTGTAGAGGTTCTATTCATGAATTGTCTTGGGAATGGTGGAGAGTTGTACTATGTTGTTGTACTCGGTTTCCATGAACGGGGATTTGTGCCTCCTGAGAAATAGGAGAGGGTAATGAGATTTGTACCTCCTTTGGAAGGAGTGTGTTCTCATTTTTGGTTTCCTCTAGTGATTGGAGTGAGTTTCCGTGTTTTGTTTCCTCCTTGAATTGGAGAGGTTTTGTTGTCTAGTTACCTATTGTGGTATTGTACCTTGTGTGTTGTCGATAGGAGAGTGGCTCTTTGTGGGGGTCCGGCACACAAAGGGGCGCTAGGGTAACCTACCTAGAGTTTAATTAAGTGATAATATAAATGAATTAATGGGGGGCTTTCACACTAATAAAGATAAATAATGTCTCTCTCATGAAGCGAGTGAATGATAAGGCTCAAGATGAGATAGGGCGCATAGTTTTGCGTGAGGGTCCGGCGGCCGGTAGAGGCAAGCCAGTGTAACCCAGGATGGGGGTCCGGTAGCCTAGGAAGGTTGAGCCAGGGTAACTCGTGGCAATTTATGCATGACACTCTTCCTATGTCGACGGTTAATCAGTTATTGTGCAATGTACATGATCTTTGTTCTCTGGAAGCATTGTAACCTCGTGCTAAGTGACATTGTGTTTGTAGTTGTTAAGTGACTTTGTGATTGTAGTGGTTAAGTGAATTGTTGATTTCTCTTTGGTTATTGTTGGATGAAGTCTGTATTATTATGTCTTGAGTTTCATCGTTGTTGTGATTTTGACTTGTTGTTATGTTCTGAAGTGGTGTTGTTGTGTCTTTGGATTTGTCATTGTTAAGTTTCTAAGTGGTCTTTGATGTTAAGTTGTCTATATGGAGTTAGTCTTTGTTATTGTTAGGTGTGCTTGGTCGGGGACCCTTCCTTGTCTACTCTCAGCACGGGGGTGGTTGGGTGGAACGTGCTTCGTACCACATTGGGTTTCCCTTTATTTTGCAGATGTATCTTTATTGCAGGTTTTTAGCGGATGATGTTGATCCAGTAATTCTTGTACCAGATAGATGTATATACTTCTGATGTAATGTATTCATTGATGTTTTGTCTCCCACATGTGTTGGGATGACCTTGGTGTAATTTGTAAATGTAGTTATTGAGATGTAGTTTTAGTCATTTGTATTTTACTATCATTTGGATGTAATGTTTATTCAGGCCATGTATTTGTTTAGGACCATTTGTTATAGTTGTTTATGTTGAGTTGTATCTATCAAAATTTGTAACACTTTATATCTTTATAATTCCTTGTATTGACATATGTGCTTATGTTATGAATATGGTTATTAGTTAATAGTTATTTTAAATGATGAAGTGGGAATAAATTAGATTTATATAATTGTTTAATTACTGTTTATCTTATTTTCGTTGTTATGGGTTAGTGTAGTCATGTCACTTCGTGTACCCCATTGAAACTAGTTGTGCCTCATAATACATTGTTATGTTATAATACTTAAGTATAATTATTATGTTATTTTAAAAAAAAAAAATGTTCTGTTGTTTTAGTTCCATTGGGGTTCGCACGGCGGGGCGTGACAGTTGATTTGTTTTATGATGAGACATTATGATACATTATATGATGTTTGATTCATAGTTTGATGATGCCATTGATGACACTTATGGTACTTGAGATTTCATGCACATGTTATGATTAGTATATGGTTTTATTTATGTGACTTTGGAGATCTGCTTTGTTTATGAGGACTCCCCCTATCATGAGCACTATGTGACTATTTTATCATGATTGCTATATGATTATCATGTGATTGATCTTATACTGATTGCTATGTAGCTTATTGTTTATGAGTTGATTAAATTATTGGGTCTTGTTCTTTTGATGTGATTGAGTGGAAGGGATAGTTTTGTATCACTCACTTGTGAACACCTACGATGTTGTGATTCCCTTTCACAGTGTGTTTGTTTACATCTACATGTATATTCACAACCATTTTGTGTGCTATAGGTTGCAAGTACCAGACATTGACACCACCTGAATCAGCAGGTCTAAGTGTGCCTTGAACCTAATGGATCAGTTGATCAGAGATAGCACTTGGTCCCCTACCCTAGCCATCATCCTCGAAGAGGATGAGTATTTGGTTGATACATTGTCAGTATTGTCAGCGGTCAATTAGTGTTGCTTGAAGTTTTGCTTTTTGATCCTGGTTAGTGGTTAGGTAACTGTTTTGGGATTTGGTTTATTTAATTTGAATTGTCTAGTAATATACATTTGGTTATTTTATGTATTAAAATAAATTGGGGTATACTTTGATAAAAAATATAAATATATATAAATAAATAATTGTAGCTAATAATAAAATAAATTTATAATGTAATGTTAAAATTAATAAATAAAAATAAGATAAATAAATAAAATATTATATAAGCTGGGTGATGTAATTAATTAATTATGATGTGTGTAAAATTGAATATTTATTATATTATATTGTTTTGATTTTTAAATGAAAAGCTTTTAATTAATTTAAAATTAATTATTGAGTGTGTTCGGAAGGTTAATTTAATAAATCAAATCTTAACTATAATTTGTTAAATAGTTGGTTGGAATTCCCATACAACCACACTCTTCTTCTTCCTAAAAATGTCTTGGAGGGAATAGGCACTCTAGAGGAATTTAAAAAGGGAGGACATTGCATTGTATTGGGGGATATGGATGGGCTATTGGAAAAAAAGAAAAGACGGAACCTCTATTGAGGCTTTGTGAGGACATGCTAAGAAAGAAATCCCCTAGATGAAAGAAATCCCCTAGAAAGAAATCCCCTAGATGAAAGAAAAATTAATATTGTTGAGAATAATTAGATATTATATTTTTAATATTAAATTAGAAAATCATGTGAAGATAATACCTAAATTAAATAATTTATTTTAATTTAAAATTGAGGATAAGTTATGCTTTTAAAAGCTGGAAAAAGGACCAATAAGAAAAGAGGCTTTTTGGAAAAGAAAGCGGAAAAAGATTTATTGATTTTAATTAGTGATTTATTATTTTTTATGAAGGGATGATTTTACACACACACAAGTTTTGGGCTCTGTTGTTTGGGGGATCTAAAAAGGAAAAATAAGAAAGATAGTTTTTGGGGGGTTTTGGGAGGTTTTCGTTGGGTAAAAATTATTGTGAGTTTGAAAGAAAAGACTATTGAATGTTCTTGAAGATTTTGAGTTGGTTATTTCACAAGTGATATCAAATAAATCATTTTTAATCATCTTAGATCTTATTTCAACTTTCTTTCTCTTGTAAAGACTAATTTAGATCATCCTAGTCAATGTGGAGTGAAGAGGTCTCTTGATAATAGAGACAATAGGAGTTAAATTATTTCATGAAATTTTTATACATATTTTAGTACTTCATGGACTTGATCTATATACATGTTTCATTATTTCATGGACTATTTATATACATCTTTTAGTATTTGGGTATAATTGCATGCACTAGATCTATATATATGTTTAGTATTTTCATGGACTTTATATATTATTTTATGGACATTATTAATTTTAGTATTTTATGGACTATTATTGCTAAATAGTAATTTACACATGTAAATTTATGTATTTTAACTTGAACAAATTAGTTATCATCATGAAACAATATTTTATTATTAACTTTTAATATTTTCATACATATAATTAAGGAATTAAAAATAATTTAACACAAGTATGTTATCTAAAAGATTAATAACACATTAATGTGAAATTATATGATGCAGGAGATTTTGATCAACCTTTCTATGTGAAATTCAGCCCACCAAAATTAACAAACCATGCGGAAGTTAGTGATTGGTTAAGAAAAAAATTTAGAATCCTAAAAATATAGATGATACCCACACAAAAAGACAAAAAAATAGTTTCTTTAATTCAATTTTGGAGGTTACCTGGATAGGAAGAGTTAGCACAACAAGATAAAGTAGTTATTGATAAGAATGGGTAGTTAGGGATTGGAACATGGAGGTAGTTATAGAAGGGAAATAAAACAAGAAAAAAGAGAGGGAGAAAATATGGAGGTAAGGGTGAAAAATAGTGAAGGAATTGTGGATGTGAAATAGATACTGAAGAATTAAGATCTTTGCACAGTCCACAATGGTAGGATGTAAAGCTTGTGCCATAGGATAAGTAGAGACCTTAGGAAAAGAAGTTGCTAGAAAGGAGATTTGATCTGGAGAGATTGAAAACATATTTGATATGTCTATGCTAGAAAAGAATAGAGAAGAAGGGTTAAAGTAGAAACAATGCAAAGTGGCTCCGATAGGAACAAAAATTCAATTCAATTCAAATTTCAAAATAATTAAGAAGAGAAGTTGTGCTAGCTTGACATGAAAGAGTTTTTTTTAAGTGAGAAAAAGATAGGTAAGGTAGATTGTAAATTAATTATGCAGAGGAGAGAGGGGTTTATTTCAAGAAGAGGGGATAGTAGAAGCTAATAAGCAGAGGGAATGTGGAGAATGTGAATTGAGGATGCTACATAGGAATTTATAAGGAAGGGGTCTGTATTTATGAGGAGAACACTATGGAGTAAATATATTTTGTTATGTATAAAATGAATAATGTAGAATGGGTAAAAAATCAAATTGAACATCAGAATCCTGTCATGGCTTGAATTTAGCTCAAACTAGAGGGTATGATAAGGTGTGGGTCAAGGGTGATTCCCTCAACATCATTAATAACCTAAGGAAGTTGTCTCATCCTTCGTGGATGGTGGAGGCTATCATTAGTGATTCCTTAAATATTTTGGACTCCTTCAATCAATGTCACATTTCACATGTGTATAGAGAGGGGAATAGGTTGGCTGATTTTTTCACCAATTATGGGGTGAATGATTCTTTGGAATGGGGAAAGCTAGACCTTCTTCCCCTAGAGGCTTGCTCAATAATTCATTATGAATCTCAAAGGAACTAAGAGGACTGGTCTTTTAATGATGGTGTGTTGTCACATGCTCCTACAATGGTAGCTATTTCTAAGGTGTAATTCACTTAGAGGAAAGGCCAGGTGATTTTCTAATGGTGTGATGGCTTGAATTACTAGGATTTGTTTTCTCATTATTCCTCTCTACCATCTTGTCCAATCCACACAGATTGTGGGTATTTGAAGAGCCCTTTTTTTCTCAAGGTTTCCTTTTTGTCTTTGCAAGTTCTCTAAGTATCTTTGGATCCTCTACAACTTCTTCCTTCTATTGGGGTTCTTGCTTGTTGCTACAGTGGGGGGTAGCCAAAATAGAATTGATCCAAAATCTTATGACACTATGAAGGCTAACAAGAAGAGTTGGGAATTGTTGGAGGTTGGTGGAGTGACCTCGTATATGGAAAAATTGCATGGGTTCGATGTGAAGACCTTGCAGGAATTTCTTAAGGGTTGGAATAATTGTATGTTGGAAATTGGGGAATGGAGTTTAATATCACTAAGGATTTTATTTCCAAAATCACAGGCTTATCGACTAAAGGAAGAAAATTATATAGAGATAAGAATGAGTCTAGTCTAGCAATGAATTCTTTCTTCAAGGATGACAAGAGAAGGAAACTAGAAAGGGCTAAATGTGGTGGTTATTTTCCCTCTTCACTCAAAGAAATTTGGAGAGATGTTTTTGATGATATCATGAGATATTTTACCCTTGATGGCCACTTTTCTATTATTTTTGGGCATCATTTTGTTTTTCTTAACCAATTTAGGCATAAGAAGAAGGTGTCGTTCCCTTTCTATTTATTTGTCTCTCTAGAAAATGGTATATGGGATCATAGAAACAATCCCAAAAACCCTATCCTCCATGAAGGTTTAATTTTATTGATTTCAAAGTGTGTTAAGGAATTTACTCTCCCTTCTCAACCCAATATCTCCAATGTTGGGAAAGAAAGAAGAATCTTGAGTATGTGATGGGGTTAGAGGATTATTTTGAGGATGAATATTATTCCCCTTGGCCTGATGCATCATTGGAGGGTGATTCAGAATCTCTTGCCATATTTGAAGGTAAGAAAAGAAAAGAGAATCAATCCCCTCTTTCCTCTAGGGATGATGAGTATGTTATTGGTGATGAGGAAGAGATTGTGCGGTCCTTCCAGCAGTCTAAACCTATGAAGGGGTCAAGTGGAAAAACATTGAAGGATGAAGGTAAGAAAATAAATAGAATCAAACCCCATTTTCCTCTAGGGAAGATAAGTATGAACTAGAAGATGA
The DNA here is from genome assembly GCA_007258455.2 of Sequoia sempervirens. Lineage (NCBI taxonomy): Eukaryota > Viridiplantae > Streptophyta > Pinopsida > Cupressales > Cupressaceae > Sequoia > Sequoia sempervirens. The sequence continues at coordinate 45,253 of VDFB02292573.1, forward strand.
GGCTGAGGTGGGTCTATTCTGTCAAAAGTCTAAAACTACGAAGCTGGGTTGGGTGGCAAAAAGATGAAGAGGACTATGTTGGATAATTGCAGCAAGGAAAATTAGGATAACAAGGGTTAGTTGGAGGTATCCCCTATTTCCATTGTGCAGAATAAAGAGGGATTGAAGAGGAGAAAGTCCCTTCTGAATTTGCGAAGGGATGAGCTGTAAGATAATGTTGACAATTTGTTGGATGTTGAGAACCAGTTTTTGGAGCATAAATTAGATAAAGGTGTTGCGGTCTCTACTCAAAAAGGGAAGGAGAACATGAAGAATACTTCTACTAGAATTGACCCCCAAGCAGCTTATGTTGTGGAAAAGGATGATTTTAATTTTAGAAGGGATATTATACTTGATTATCTTGGTCTGGTGAAAGAGAGCTCTCTTTCTTTGTTAAAGCTTTTTAAGTGGTTTTTCCATGAGATGAACTCCACTAATGTTTGGGTTAGAGCTATGACCGATAACGCTAAACATCCCTCTTCTTTGAATGGGTCTAATATGTAAGCTCAAGTCAACAAGGTGCAGCTTGAGGTCAATTAGTTATTTGAAACTCTAAAACTGGTGGTTGATGAAATGCTCAATATGAAGAATTTGTATGAACAAAAGTTTGTTGCCATTAACGATATATTGGAGAAGGTTTTGGAGGTCAGTAAACATGCTATGTACGATGAGGCTAAGGGATTGTGTTTGCTAAATAAGAAGGCTAGGAAGTGATTGTGGGATAGTTCTAGTGTGAAAGACATGGTGGTTGATGGTGGTGTGCAGAAAAAGATGACTAGTGATATGGGACCTTATGCTAGAACCCTTAAAAAGACCAAACTTAATGTAAAGGCTGGTATTCCTATTGATAAAGTGGCAAAATTCATGAATGTCTTTCAAAAATTAATTGATAGTGATCTTGAGGTGGTGGAAATTCTTAAAAATATCTAGTTTGTTTATGTCTTTTGGGCATTTTTTATGGCTGTTTATGTGATAGTTTTTGGCTACTTTTTGACTCCTTATACTATTTTTTATTATATGATGAAGTAGTGGTTTATCTCTTAAAGGGTTTTAGGACCCCTTTTGATGTAGAGCACAAAGGAAAACAATTCACTTTCTCAATCTAATCTATAAAAAGTCAAAAAATTCTTGTGTTATTCATTCACCTTTTCCTTCACAATCACTTGATTCAAATATTCAAAATTGCAAATCAGATTTCCCAAACCTAAAATAACCTTCAAGATAATTGAACAACCTCAACTTAGCCAAAGAATCATTTACAACATTTGCCCCTTTCAAATTTTCATTATTTCATTATGACTATCCTAAGTTTGCATATATGGAATTCAATGACTACAAATACAAATTTAGCCTTCCAAGACACAATAAATCCATTCAATGTTTGCTACATATTAATATGAATTAAAAAAAACAAGAAAAACCCTTCTCAAGGCCTTTCCTTACACATGAACTTCACTTCTTACTTTAATTGCATATATGGCTAGTAGCCATCAAACATAGACAAACAAACATATCTCAACATCCAGACCCTTAGACCCCACTATAATTAGCATTTTGAATACTCCCTTTCATGCCTTCAAACATATCAAAAGGTTTCCATCTATTATTTTATGAGATAAAGTAAAAATCAGGCTGTCCACATACAAAAATAGGCCTAATTAGTCTTTACACCAAAAAGGGATTATTGTCTTTTAGCCTTCCAATCTCAAACCTGAGCAACCAAAACTTCAAACATATTCCATTAGAGATGAATAATCATAATTTATCACAAAAATTCCACTTCCAATGATATTTAAATAAACCCTAGCTTTATTTCTCTTTAACTGCCATGTTTCTGGACTGAGACACAAATTACAGTCTGAATTTCCAATTTACTCACTTTATTCTTAATCTTCTAATTTAAACCATTTAGAGCACGAAATTACATCCATAAAGTAATGATCTTACAAAATACCAAGCATTTTCATTGATAAATATAAGAGAAAAATGAATTTAAAAGCTCCTTGTTACCCTAAATCAATGTTTTCATTGTTTTCACAAAAATTACAATAACTCTTTCAAATCTCCACCAATTCGCATGAAAGAAAAATAAACTAGAAGTTGATTGTTCCTTATAACACTTACAAGTAATAAGACATGACTTTATTAATGTACAATTCCGTACATAGGCCTGAAACAGTAAATTTAAAGTAGAAAACCATAAAAATAGTGTTCTTTTATTGTTCAAAATCTGAAAATCAATCACCCACACCTTCTCCATCGGTTACAAGGAATTTTATAGGCACTTAAATTTTATTTTCAACTTCCCCCAATTTTCCAAACTAATTTTTAAATTATTAAAACCCTTAATCTTCCCTAACTGCATTTTGACAACCTTTATTGATAACTTTACATCTTGTTTTGCAATTTGGTTGACAAATTTTTACATTGTTTTACAAAATTTGAAAAAATGGACTCAAATGACCATCTAATAGTCTCAATATATGAGAAATAACCCAAATGACCTTTTAATCATAAAATTTTGAATCAAACTCCAAAAATTGGTCTATGGAATCCTGATGTAGTCTAGATGCTCCTGCACCATACTCCCAACCAAGAAAAAGTTCCAAGTCCTCTTGGACTTAAAGTTGTCAACATGTCTTCATCTCTTGCATGCTCTGGCTCTACTGCTTTCATCACCTTCATCTTCACCTTAGGTTTGAAATTTTCCATGCAAATCAGCTTCATACCTTGCTTTCCCTCTGAAATCATAATCATTATGCCTTTATACTCTTTAGTACCTTGCTTCTCCCTTTGTCCTTTAACATACAAATTATTCTTTGTCCAAAGCATTAGTAACATAATGAAATGAAACAAAAAAATTATCATAACACCTCTGTCATTCATCAATCCTTTGCAAACCTCTATGGCCAATTCATCCTTGATCATTCCCTTAATCAACTCAATGTCTTCAAGTCCTGAAATTGGGTATCTTATCTCTGTCGTACCTCCACCTTCTTTCCTTGGAATGTTTGCAACAACTTTACCCTCTTCATCCATGAATTCCTCTTCAACACCTTCAAATTATTCTACCTCTTTTATCCTAATTTTTCTTCTTCTCTTCTTGATTATCTTCTTTATAGGCCATGTAACTTTATTTTTTCACCCTCAAGTGCCAAATTTTCATATCTTCTTCTTGTTTCTTTATTCCTCTGTCAAAAAATTCCTTCTCAATATCTCCATCTTCACAAGCAAGATTCATCCTTGCTTCAACTGCTTAACTTTCCTCAACTTTCTCTCTACCTTCACAATGATAGCAACTAGGTTCTTTTGACCTACACAAAACCACAACCAACTAAAATACTACAACTCACTATGCCAAATCTTTTCTAGGCTTTGATACCAATCTGATGCAGAGCACAAATGAAGACAATTCACTTTCTCAATTTGATCTATCAAAACTCAAAACATTCTCGTGTTATTCATTCACCCTTTCCTTCACAATCACTTGATTCAAATATTCAAAATTTCAAATCAAATTTCCCCAACCCACAATGACCTTGAAGATACTTGAACAACCCCAACTTAGTGAAAGAATCATTTACAACATCCGCCCCTTTCAAATTTTCATTATTTCACTATGTTGTACTAAGTGTGCATTTATGGCATTAAATGACTACAAATACAAATTTAGCCTTCCAAGACACAACTAATCTATTCAATGTTTGTTACATATTAATGTGAATAAAAAATAACAAAACAAACCCTTCTCAATACCTTCCCTTACACATAAACTTCACTTCTTACTTTAACTGCATATACATGGCTAGTAGCCATCAAACACAGATATTCAGACATATCTCAACATCCAGACCCTTAGAACCCACTATAATTAGCATTTTGAATACTCCCTTTCATTCCTTCAAAAATATGAAAAGGTTTCCATATGTTATTTTATGAGATAATGTAAAAATTAAACTGTCCACATACCAAAATAGGCCTAATTAGGCTTTACACCAAAAAGGGCTTATTATCTTTTAGCCTTCCAATCTCAAACTTGGACAACCAACACTTCAATAATATTCCATTATAAATTAATTAGCATTATTTATCACAAAAAAATCCAATTCTAATGATATTTTAACAAACCCTAGCTTTATTTCTCTTTAACTACCTTGTTTCTGGACTGAGACACAAATTACAGTATGAATTTCCACTTTACTCACTTTATTCTTAATATTATAATTTAAACCCTAATGAGCACGAAATTACATCCATAAATTAATGATCTTACCAAATTCCAAGAATTTTCAATGATAAATATAAGAGAAACACGAATTTAAAAGCTCCTTGTTACCCTAAATCAGGGTTTTCATTGTTTTCACAAAAATTACAATAACTCTTTCAAATCTCCACCAATTCGCATGAAACAAAAGTAAAATGGAAGTTGATTGTTCCTTCTAACACTTACAAGGAATAATATAAAATTTTATGCCCGTACAATTCTGTACATAGGCCTGAAACAGTAAATTTTCAGTAGAAAAGCATAAAAATAGTGTTCTTTTATTGTTCAAAATCACACCTCCATTAGTTACAAGGAATTTTATAGGACTTTAAATTTTATTTTCAACTTTCCCCAATGTTCCAAACTAACTTTTAAATTATTAAAACCCTTAATCTTCCCTAACTACATTTTGACAACCTTTATTGATAACTTTACATCTTTTTTTGCAATTTGGTTGACAAATTTTTACATTGCTTTACAAAATTGCACAAATTGGACTCAAATGGCCATCTAATAATCTTGACATATGAGAAATAACCCAAATGACCTTTGAATCATAAAAATAAAAAATTGGTCTATGGAATCATGATGTAGTCTAAGTGCTCTTGCACCACCTTCAAAACCTATTTTTCCTATAATAAAAAACAATCAAATAAAATACAATTTTTTTTATGTTCTTGCAATGACGTATATCAATAAAAGTGTCTATATGTGATCTTTGAGAAATGAAATGATTTTTTTTTTCTTCTTGCTAGTGCCAATTGGAACTCAGTTTTTTTCTTGAAGGTTAAATTTGGTTTTTGTGAATTAGAGAAGTTTTTAGCCTATTTGCATCACTTTGGTATTAGAGTATATGTATGTGTGAGAGTTTCATTATTTTGGAATTAGAGCCTAAAATCTGTAGTAAGAGGAAGATGGTTATGATCAGTGGATTTTGGACAAGTATGTGTGTTGAAGTTTGATAGGTCAACAAGAAGAGAAAAAGTAGAAAGATGTAGCGACATGCTAAGAAAGAAAACCCCTAGATGAAAGAAAAAATAAAAATGAATATGAAGAAGAAAGATTCAAAGTTGGATAAAGAAATGTTAGAATTGAGAAGGGATCTAGAGAGGTGTAAGCTCATTATGTAATAGTGGTAAGAGGAAAGAAGCGAAGAATATGGTTGGCAAGTGAAAAAAAAGTTGAAGTGACCTATGAATATGATTGTTAAGGAAAGAAGAGGGAAAAATAGGATTTACTTGAAAAGAGAAGATGAAAGAGGTTTGGATATTAGAGAATTTCCAAATGAGAAACATTCACTAGAAGTGGTGAAGGAAGTTCTCATTGAGGAGAACATAATGAAAAGAAAGAAAGAATGGAGAGGAGAAGAAGTGGAAAAAGAAGCACTCGAAAGGAAAAGTAAATAAAAGAGGAGAATTTCCACAAAGGAATTCATGGAGACATTTTGGTCTCTTGTTTTATGTTACATTTGAATATGTATATGTAGGTATGAGAAACTTCATAGGAGGGTTCAAGGATGAGAACTCTGAATTAATGAGAGAATGGGAAAGTAAAGTACCTATAGATGGAGATGAAGATGCAAGAAAGTAGAAACAAGTTGTAGTAGTTTTTGAAGAAGGCATATCAAGAAAAGGTGCATTGCAAAGTACTTAAATATGAAGATAAGAATGGTGTTGAGATTTTATTGAATGGAATTTAAGATGTAGAGCATACTTTAGAATTTTATGATGCATTAGGAAGTGTTGTAAAATAAGGAAAGGAAACCCATACAGGAGAATAGTTGGCAAGCAAAGAAGTCAAGGATGAAGGAAAATCTAAAAATAGAGTATTTCACAAGTACATATGGAGGTATAAATGTTACTTTTAATCATGCATGTGGAAATAAAAATATAGATATCAAAGATAATAGGGAGAAGAGAAAATTAGAGTTATCAAATCTTGCCAAGAATCATGGATACAACATTCCAAGTTGGCAAAATAAACCAGTTGTGGAGAGACAACATACGAAGGGTAAACAAGAGGTTGCTTATGATGGAGTTTTTGGAAAAAAATAGGTAAAAATCTCATGAAACATATGACAAAGTTGAAAGGGAACTAAGATCATAGAGAAAGTGATCAAGAAAGGAAGCATAAAGGAGGCGTTTTAAGGAAAGAATTAGTCCATGGGTTAAGGAGACTAAGTATAAAAGTAAATAAAAATCTTCACAAAGTTATCAGAAACAAAGTGCGGGTGTTTAAGCATGTAATAACAGAGGATGAAGGTAGTGTTGCAGGACATAATGAATAGGAATACAATAAATGAGAAGCTGATATGGTAGCAGAACCTAAAGAAGAGAAAACAAAAAGGAATATGGAATATGGAAAGGAACATGTTGGTCATGAGAATGCAAGAGAACTCATTTAGAAGGAAATAGTGGATGAATATCAGGAAAAATCATAGAAGAGTGACACATTTTCTAGATCATATTCAAAAAAGCTTGAGGAGACCACATACATGGTGAAAGGTAAGCAAGTTGATTTGGAAGATTTAAATAATGATGATTTTGAATCTTTGAAAGTAATTGTTAAAGGGAAAAGTTTAAAAGAAGAAGATGAAAAGGATATGGAACCAAATAGTGAAAATGATATACAAGAATGTGAGATGGAGTTTTGGAGGCTTGTAGATGAAAAATACATAAGATAGAGAAGATACAAAAAGACAAAGGAAAAAAAATGAAAGTAGATTGAAAAACATAAAATGAACAAATATAAGTATGGTGTGGATCCAAATAAGGAGCTGGCCAAGTGTAATGGAAAGCAAGAGTGGAAAGTGAAAGCAAGGTATAATGAAGGATTGAACAATGAAGAAGAAAAATATGTAGATGAAAATGAAGAAGCAGATGTTAGAGTAGTAGTGGAAGGAAAATAAATGCATGGTGAAGAAATTACAGAGATAGAATTTTAAGAAGGTGCAACAAGTGCTAGTGAAGGTATGAATACAAATGGGACAATGAAGGATACAAATTTGAAGTTGGTAGTTGATAATAAAGAAGTTATTGCAAAGAAATAGGAAGAGATGTTGGCTATCAAAGAATGATGTCTAGAGACTAATGAATGTGAGAGGTTGAAAGTTATATTACAAGATCAAAATGTAAATTTATTTACAAATTGTGAAGATGATCTCTTCTTTCCATTTGAGATGATAAACACTCCAAAATGTCTAGAAGATATCAGCTATTAAGTGCATATATTATAGGAATGTCGATTATTTTGATGAAGTTGAAAGACCAATTCCAAATGTGAAATATTTTGAAGAAGAAATTATGGAGATCATTAATCTCTATATAATTGTTCATATCGATTTGGATGTGAATGTGTGGGCATGGGGACTTTAGAGAAATAAGAAGAAAAGTGAAGAGAAGAATAGTGGAAAAAAATGTTGGAGAAACATGGTAGTTGTTCTAGAATGATGTTGGAAGAAGCAGAAGAAAAAGAATAACAAGGAATACTTCTAATTATGACCTCATGTGTAGGAGTACTTGCTTTCTTTTGTCTCTTGGGGAGCCTAATGCAATACCTTTTGATCAACCTTTTTATGTGAAATTCAACCCACCAAAATCAATAAACCACACAAAAGGTAGTGATGAGTTAAGAAAACAAAATAGAAGCTTGAACACATAGATGATACCCACAAAAAAGATAAAAAAATAGTTTATTTAGTTCAGCTTTGGAGGTCTCATGGACAAGAAGAGTTAGCACAACAAGGAAAAGCAGTTATTAATAAGAATGGGAAGTTAAAGATTGGAACATGGAGGTATTCATAGAAGGGAGATAGAACGAACAACAAGAGAGGGAGAAAATGTGGAGGTAAGAGCATAGTAGAGTGGAGAAGAAGTGTTAGTTGTGGAATAGAGAGGGAATAATTTATATCTTTACATAATCCATAATGGCAGGATATAAAGCTTGTGCCGTAGGATAAGTAGATACCTTGGGCAAAGAAGTTGTTAGAAAGGAGAGTTGATCTGGAGAGATTAAAAACATATTTGATATGTCTATGTTGGAAAAGAATATAGAAGAAGGGTTAAAGAAAAAATAATGCAAAGTGGTTGTGATAGGAGCAATACTTTGGTTCAAATTTCAAAATCATTAAGAAGAGAAGACACATAAGACTGACAATTAAGAGTTTTTTTAAGTGGAAAAAAGATAAATAAGTTAGATTGAAAATTAATTGTGCAAAGGAGAGAGGGGTGTTGACCTATTTCAAGAAGAGGGGACATTATTATCCAATAAGAAGAGGCAATGTGGAGAATGAGAATTGGGGAGGTTGCATAGGTAGGTATATTTATGAGGAGAGCATTGTTGAGTAAATAAATTTTGCTATGTACAAAATGAAGAATTTAGAATTAACAACCAATCAAATTGAATACAATTTATAATGTTCTTGCAATGGTGGATATCAATAAAAGTGTCTGTACATGATCTTTGAGAGATGAAATGATTTTTTTTTCTTCTTGCTAGTGTTAATTGAAATCAAGTTTGTTGTCTAAAGGTTGAATTTGGTATGTGTGAATTAGAGAATTGTTTAGCCTATCAGTGCTACTTTGGTATCAAAGCATATGTATGTGTGAGAGTGTCATCATTATACAAATGTGAAATTAATATGAAATTAATAGGATATTCAATTTTTCATATTTTAAAAAAGATTCATAGTCAAGACATTAATAGGACACTAATGTGAAATTATATACAAATGTGAAGTTAAAGTTGAAATTAATAGGACATTTAAATGTTTATAATTTACATTTGATTTATAGTCAAGACATTAATAAGACATTAATGTGAAATTATAGGATTTTTTAAGGGGATCAAGTTATTCAAAATACATGTCTCATGTTCAATCACAATTGTTATAATTAAGTATTAAAATTTAGGATGACTCATCATAATAATCACATACTATAAAAAATAGTGTCAATGTTAACATAATTTATGTCCTAATAGGATGTCTTAAGGGGATAAAATAAGTGTTGGCCCACAGTTGTCATTGCACTAGAAGATTGACCTATTAATGCTCGATACAACTACCAAAGTTAATGAATCCATAGGAGTTGTTTAGTCCATGTCAAAAATCCTAAGGGGAGCACTGACCATCAGCTAACAAACACCCCCTCAGTGTTACACTAGGGGATTCAAGCCCAACATCTTTGGCTCAGATACCAATTGTTGGCCTGCAATTATTGTTGCACCAAAAGATCGACTTGTTAATGTTTGATACAACTTATAGAGTTAACGGATCCATGGGAGGCATTTAGTCCATGTCACGAATCCCAAGGGGAGTGTTGATCATCTTCCAACAATAATTTCTCAAAATTTTATTAAGGGGATTAAATAATTCAAAGTACATGTCTCATGTTCAATCATTATTGATATAATTAAGTATTAGAATTTAGGATGACTCATCATAACAATCATATACTATAGAAAAAGTGTCAATGTTAATATAATTTATGTCCTAATAGGATGTCTTAAGGGGATCAATGAATTTCTCAAAATTTTATCAAGGGGATCAAAATTTTGAATTACATTTCTCATGTTCAATCAGAATTGATATAATTAAGTAAATTAGAATTAAGGATGAATCAACATAACAATCACATACTATATAAAAATAGTGTCAATGTTAATATAATTTATGTCCTAATAGGATGTCTTAAGGGCATAAAAGAAGCTCTCAAAATTTTGTTAAGGGTATCAAAGAATTCAAAGTACATGTCTCATGTTTAATCGCAATTGATATAATTAAATATTATAATTTAGGATGACTCATCATAACAATCACATACTATACAAAAATAGTGTCAATATTAACATAATTTATGTCCTAATAGGATGTCTTAAGGGGATCAAAGAAGTTCTCAAATTTAACTATCATATACATGATAAAATGATTATATATTTAAATTTTAAGTTTCAAAGTAGGAAAACATGTACATAGCAAACAAAATATATAGAATATCAATTTGCATATATAAAGGTCCAAAGTAATTGTCTATGTACATATACAAATTTGGCATATATATATACAACTCAAAACAATGTTAAAATATGTGGCTATGCCATCTCAATAAAATCCTAAACATGAAACTCTATGTAGGCTCAAGTCAACAAGTTGCAGCTTAAGGTCAATCAGTTATTTGAAACTCTAAAAATGGTGGTTGATGAAATGCTCAATATGAAGAATTTGTATGAACAAAAGTTTGTTTCCATTGACGGTAAATTGGAGAAGGTTTTGGCGGTCAGTAAACATGCTATGTGAAATGAGGTTGAGGGATTTTGTTTTCTAAATAAGAAGGCTAGGAAGTGTTTTGGGGATAGTTTTAGTGTGAAAGACATGGTGGTTGATGGTGGTGTACAAAAAAAGATGACTAGTGATACAAGACCTTATGCTAGAACCCTTAACAAGACAAAAATTAATGTAAGGGCTAGAATTCCTATTGATAAAGTGGTGGAAGTCATGAATTTCCATCAGAAAATAATTGATAGTGATCTTGAGGTGGTGGAAATTCTTAAAAATATCTATCTTGTTTTTGTCTTTTGGGCCTTTTTCTGGTTGTCTGTGTGATAGTTTTTTGCTAATTTTTGTCTCATTGTACTATTTTTTATTATATGATGAAGTAGTGGTTTATCTTGTAAATTTTTTTGGGGCCCCTTCTAATGCAAAGCATAGAGAAAGACAATTCACTTTCTCAATCTGATCTATCAAAAATCAAAACATTCTTGTGTTATTCATTCACCTTTTCCTTCACAATCACTTGATTCAAATATTCAAAATTGTAAATTAGAGTTCACCAACCCACAATGGCCTTAAATATACTTGAACAACCTCAAGTTAGCCAAGGAATCATTTACAACATTTGCCCCTTTCAAATTTTCATTATGATTGTCCTAAGTGTGCATTTATGGCATTCAATGACTACAAATACAAATTTATCCTTCCAAGACATAATAAATCCATTCAATGTTTGTTACATATTAATATGAATCAAAAATAACAAAAAAACCCCTTCTCAAGACCCGTCCTTACACATAAACTTCACTTCTTACTTTAACTGCATATATGGCTAGTAGCCATCAGACACAAACAGTCAGACATATCTCAACATCCAGACCCTTATACCCCACTATAATTATAATTTTTAATACTCCCTTTCATTCCTTCAAACATATCAAAAGGTTTCCATCTATTATTTTATGAGATAATTTAAAAATGTTATGAAATAACTTGCACAATAGAAGAATATGATATGAAATATGCTGCAAATACTTGATAATAACTGAGAATAACAAGCCACTTCGAGGGGGAAAACCTCCAAATATCTCTAATGAGAACACACTTCACAACTTGATGATGAAATAAGACTCACAGCCTCCTATATATACCTATTTATGCCAAGGATATCACCTAGGCCGACTTAGACACACCTATATAAGACTTAGGCCGACCTAAACAACTAAATAACAATATACTAATGATAATATGACTTAATAGAGAGTTAAGATAGCCAAGGCATTTATTCATAACCCGTGTA
>VDFB02292574.1:0-59603 GCA_007258455.2 Sequoia sempervirens
GAAGGATGTGATGCACATTAACACTAAGTTATACATGATCAGCACATCGACTGCTTCCCACTTGACGTTTACATTTTCTTCATCTCTTATTTGCCCACTCTCCGCGTGTACGCATGAAAACCAATAAAACACTAAACTCAAGATATTGTAACAGGTGTTTAATGCAGATTTCATCTATAGTCTTGCAAAGAATTATTAACCAGATATAAAATTTATATAAGTGGTGGTAATAGGAAATAAGTTAAAATGGCATTATCGGCGGAAATGGAGGAGGCTATCATTGTTTTTAATATTAGTGGTAAAAACAACAAAATGGTGAAAACCGTGGAGAGGAGTGAATAAAAAATATCAGGAAACCTTAAGCGCACAGAAATAATGCAACAAAGAAGGTCTTTAAGAATTTTAATTAACAGAAAATAAGGTTTCAGCGAGGGTTTTAGAGTATGGCCAAGTTGTCCTCGCGAAAAACAGAGACAGGTCCATGTGTTCGAATAATTTTGCATGTCCTTCCCGCCAAGGACACCGTAAGATTTAGCTACAACGAACGGGGCCAGATTCTTATTAAAATGGCATTGAATTTAGCAGGAGCCCGCTAGCCTGCGGAAGTACAGAACATTTTCAATATCGTACTTACTGTAAGGAAACACTAAATACTGGAGCGGAAACTAATAGCGCGGAAAAATATGTACGACTGAAATTGATTTAAGCATCTTGTCGGGTCTCTCGGGGTTTGTGAACTATTGAAAGGCAAAGTGAACTTCAAAAGCTCATATAGGACACGCCTTCGGCCTAAAAATACAATAATATTACATAATTTTTAAAAGTAGGTATGAAAAAGTCACACCATGTTTTGGAAAACTTTATTTCAATATTAAGCAATTTTGAAAACTGGCCGACAGATTCTTTCCATCGTGCAATTACACAAATCTTCTTTACTGTACACCTTCCGCTTAAAAATACAATAATATTACATATTTTTTAAAAGTAGGTATGAAAAAGTCACACCACGTTTTGGAAAACGTCATTTCAATATTAAGCAATTTTGAAAACTGGCCGACAGATTCTTTCCATCCTGCAATTACACGAATCTTCTTTACTGTACGAATGTACGAATAGCTGGAGGAGTCTTCCCCATGTTTTCCTTTGAACCCTGTTTCTTCGACAGTTACGGCAACGTCAAAGATAAGAACAAATTGGCATGCATCCATGCAATCGATGCAACCATAGGCAGTGCGTCCTGTATGGGAGGATTGACGTTGCCGTAACTGTCGAAGAAACAGGGAGCTTTGTGAGAAGGTTCAAAGGAAAACATGGGGAAGACGCCTCCAGCTATTTGCACAATAAAGAAGGTTGGTGTAATTGCACGATGAAAACAAGCTTAGGAATGATGTAATACAGAAGTTGATGGAGAAGTCTTTGTGGGCTAGCTTTCTGTTCAATCTGTAGAATTCGATGCCATGAAAGTAGACTGATGTGAAAAAAGAGAGAGAATAAAAAGCAGGGTCGGTGGTCGGTGAGTTGAAGTGCAAGGTAATCGTAAGAGAGACGGAGAGGGAAGGTGATGGAGATAAGAAATGATCGAATGAGTGGTTTTATCGCGTACAAAACCCAGGGAAGAAACGCAGTATAATGTGAGTGGTGGAGCCACTTCGTGGTGGAAAGCATGGGGAACCAGTGGACTATTCGTATAAGAAAGAATAGACATTTATTACTTGTAAGGCATCCATGTAATGGAATTTGTTTATTATCTCAAAGGCGTTCTTTCTATGAACAGTATCTAACCGATTTTCGAGATCGACGACTCGCCTTACTTCAAAAGTAATGCAAGACAATGAACATAATCTTCACTGTTCGTTTTTGTTAGTATGCTTTGTCACCAAACTTTGTACACACGCAAAGACGTTAACACCGGGAAAGTGTCTCATGCCTTCGACATGCACTAACCCTAATTGGTCTATGTTGAAACACACAACATATTATTCTTCATTTGCATTTTTTGTCAAAGATTTTGGAAGTATAGTTAGATTGAAACAACAATGGATGGAGATTGGTTTTGGTTTGTCTCATTATTTTTTCTATGGTAGACTTTCATAGTTTTTAAATAATAAATTATATGTTTAAATTTTTAATTATTTTAATAATTATAATATTATAATATATATCATATAAATAATTTATTTTACATTATATATAATTTATATATTTTTCTTTTTACGATTTTAATAATGATTGCATTATAATATATAATAAATATAATTTATAAATAGTAAATTATGTGTTTAAAGTTTCTTAATTTTTAATTTTATTTTTATTTTAATAATTATTATACTATAACATATATAATATATAAATAAATAATTGATATTAAAATATATGTTATATAGAAATTTAAATAATATTATTAATTGACTTTGAAATATATAATAATAATAAGAATAAGTTTTTAATAAATATATATTTTATGCTGAAGGCATATTCAATTTGAAAGAGGTCAAGCTAAAAATTTTAATCAATGGTGTAGTCTTGCTAAGAACCCTTGAAAGACGGTCAAATTGATCACACCCATTCACTTGTTTTGTCTGGCCTTTTCTCCTTTTTCTCTCGTGGGTATTAGGGGAGAGGATCCAGTACCTGAGCATGTTTTAATAGTTGTGATAGTAGTTGTTTATATAATGCCTAATATTTTTATCAATATTGGACCAATAGTTGTGACTTTAAAGTTGTTAGTGTTGATGATGACCACCCATAATTAAACAAAATGTACTCCTTTGATCTAAAAAGCAACCAATCATGTGATTCCACATTAGCGCTCAATAAAACATGCTGTGAATGCACAAGTATTGTTCTCATGTTTTTTTTTTTGGGCCTTTTTGGACACTTTGACAAAAAGCATGCTGATGTAAAAAATTGGGAGTAATTTGAAATTTCCACATAAGTAGGGGACTTGCCAAGTAAGCTGCTGTAAAAAATTGGGAGTAATTTGAAATTTCCACATAGGATAATTAGAAGAGGGAAGTTAGGGTGCACAACTACTGGGTCCTCTCCCCTAATGCATGATGAAGTCTAATTTTTCACAATCCAGCTAATTAATGTGAAAGCAACACGATGAAAAGACTGGACGTGAGCTGGATCGTCCTCCTGCCAGCACTAGGTAAACGAGGAGCACCCAAACATAACTCTCCTATACTTCTCAGGAGATATTGTATGATAAGAAAGTAGGCATATGGCAGTGACTTTCATTTTAATAAACATACTCTAAAAGCCTTGTCAAAACCTTAATTTCAGGCTGCAGCTCACCAAATTCGAGAAGTGAAAGGTCAATATTAGTGAGGAAGAGTTTGAAGAAGTGGTGGGTAAAACGGAAAAAAAAAAAAAAAAACTGAAAATAGTCGATAAAATGGCAAAAACTAAAACACACGTGATTACATTTTTTTTTTATGGAATAAATTTAGTAAGAAGGAATGTTCTAATAAAGTAAGCTTGAAAGCCTGTCCAACTCACCGTTTTATTGATCAAACATGTATTTGTGCAGTGAGTCTAACATAGATGGGCAATAGATATTTTTGCCCACTAGTTCTTTTCCTTGATGAGATTTGACTGTCGAGTTAATATGTCTTAGATTGCATTCAGTGGAGATAACTGCTCCTTGTCACCGTGATCCTCTAAATATAAATGCTCCTTACTACCACCATCCTCTAAATATCGCATTAATGTTTCATTTGTATTTATCTCCATCATATTTCACCGACCTATGATACCTTTATATATCTAACCATCCCTTTCTTATTTTCATTGCCAATTATCTGTGCTTTATGTGGAGCTTGTCATCTTTGTTTCCACCTACTTGTTTGAAGTCTTCTGCGCTTTCTCATTAAATACTGCACTGTTCAATAATTTTGGTTTTTCTTCTTTATTCCTCATAGTCATAATCAGACTATGTGCATATATGTTAGTGTAATCTACTCTACTAACATGCCTACTGATTTTGTTTATGAGGCTAATTTTGATTGCATCTGGATGGTTATCACAATTTTGTCTTGGTTGTGCATCCTCAACCATAGCACAGGTTATTGTTTAGGTTAGCTTCATTAATACCTATGCAATTCTTGCATTGGTTGTTACAAACATTTTTCTAGTTTCGGTGCGGTAGAGTAGTATATTTTGGCCACCTTACTGTTGTGAAATATAATTCATGTTAACAAGCATTTTGTTGGTTCTGGTGTTGTAGAGTACTATATTCTGGCCACTTTAGTGTTAATAGATAAAACAAAGAGTTCTATACAACACTTAGTACAAGAGGGTTCTGTCACAAAATATAACATATTAACAAGACAGAAACCAATTCCTTATAATTAGTTCTCACTTACAACATTTAAAGAGTGATGAATACACTTCAATATCCACAAAGGCTTTTGCTCAGAAATGATTAAACTTTAATACACATCATAAACCAGCATCGGTGAACTTGGTGCCCTTATATTTAGAATAAGATCTCCACAACTTTGTCCCCACAGAAATATTATGTTGATTATGAAACCATAATTATGGGTGATCATTTTTTAGTATCGTTTCACTTTTGCAGTGGGTTTTGCTTATCCCTGACCTTGTAGTTCAATTTTTATTGCTTATATTTGATGATAAATGTGGTTTGTAACGTAAGTGTCAAGTCTTTATATAATAAACTCTAATTGCCAATTTATGGGGCTCGTTTGTGCGGTCTGTAATGCTCAGGTTAGCCTTCTAAAAGAGGTAGTTACATACAATTTGTATCTATTATAATATATTTTATTTTTTTGCTATATACAATGACTAGTAATGTAAATTGCATTTCTACATATATGAATCACTGCAAATTGAATTTTTGAACATATCAATCACAATATTATAGCTATTTTTGAGAGATAGGTTGAAGAGGAAGAGAGAGAAGAGGGGGAGAGAGGGAGAGAAAGAAGAAGATAAGGGAGAGAGTGATAGATAGCTTAATATATAGAGAGAGGGAGAGGGAGAGACATAGAAAGGGGGTGATATAGAGAGATAGAGGGGGATAGTAAAAGAGATAAAGAGATAGTGATAGAGGTAGAGAAAGATACAGATAGAAAGAGATAGGGAAAGGAGTGAGAGGGAGATAAAGAGAGAAATAGAGATACAGATATAGAGTAGGAGAGATGGAGGGAGAGATGGAGTGAATGAGAGAGAGGGGGAGGAGAGATAGCTCAATAGATAGAGAGGGGAAGAGGGAGTGAGATAGATGGTGAGAGATATAGAGAGATATAGAGCAATAGGGAGAGATGTATCAATCACCCTCCTTTTATCTCTATCTATTCATCTTTATCTCTTTATCTCTCTACCTCTCTCTATCTCTGTCCCCCTCTCTATCTATATGTTTCTCATTATTTCCCTATATATATATATATATTCTTCCCTCTATTTATCTTTATCTCCCTATCTCTTTATGTGACTTTATCTCTATTTATGTCTCTATCCTTTTCTGTCTTTCACTTTTTCTTTATCCTTTTTTCTCCATTTGCCTCACTATCTCTACCTCTGTCTCTGTCCCTCTTTCTTCCTCTATATCTCTACATATCTCGTTGTCTCCCTCTTTCTCTCTCTATCTCTATCTTTGTCTTCTCTCTTTTCTCTTTTTATTTCTATATATATATATATATCTCTTGTTGTCCCTTTATTTCTATCTTTTTTCCTCTCTCTTTATCTATCTTCGTCTCTTTCTCCTTTGTCTCATTTTTCTCCCTCCCTCTTGCTCTCTTTCTCTTTTTTCTCTCTCCACCTATTCATATCTTATCGAGCTCTCTCCCTCTCCCTTTTCTTTTCCTTTCTCTTTCTCTCTTTCTCTATCTCTATATGTTTGTTGAGCCTTAAGTATGCAATGGATACTTTGAAGAGGCCTTAAAGGTGAATTATCATATCTTTAATCAAATGACATGCTACCTTGAGCATAAATCCCCAAGGACACATGCCATTCTTGAATTGTTGACATGAAACAATCAATCAAAATTTAGTTTCTCTTTTCTCCAATTCTCTATCTTTTGAGATTTGATCCTAAAACAAGTCTCACACCTACAAACCACTATTGAGTCATTGGAAAACTAGTTTTAGTTGAGATTCAATGGTAAACCAGCTACAGTGTAATGGTAAATCCTCTAAAATATTAGGTAAAAACATCCAAAATTTCACTTAACACATAAAACCGAGATAAATATTGATTTGACAACTAGATGTAGACATTCTATTTCGATGTGAATTATTTTTTATCAATTTGATGGCAACTTTCTTTTTGCATTTGCATTGGTTTATGCTTTAAATTTGTATGGAAATATTTCATAATCAAATAATACTTAATTATTTTTTAAAAAATGTAGATTCGTCTAAATTTATTTCATTCCATTATTTAACACATAATCTCTAACATATTAACATACATATAGTTTTCTATCAGTGTAATCCTTGAACTTCCTTTAGGTGTAAGTGCTAGTATAGATACCTCTCTCTATATAGAATTGTCTCCCCCTCTATCTCTCTTTCTTTTTTTCAATCTACCCAAAAATCAATTAAAATATCTTATATATATTAATTTCATTTGAGTCCAGTTAATAATATTTATATTAATTTCACAAAGTTGAGTCCACGAAACATGGAATTTTTTGCCTTAGCTAAAAAAATGAAATCAACATTACAAAAACGGGATCCCAATTTTTATAAACGGGACACCAACTTTTAAAAATCGGTATCCCGTTTAGCTTCGGGATCCCAAGCCTAAATGCAAAATGGGATCCCGCTTTTTAAAAATTGGGATCCCATTTGTTAAAGGGTCCCGAACCGACAGACAAGGAACGGGATCCTAATTTATAAAAATTAGGGTCCCATTTTGTAAAAATCAAGATCTCATTTTATAATGGTATTTATTTTTTTAAAACAAACAAACTGCATTTTGCAGTGGACGAGATCCCAAGTGCAAGTGACAGCAACCTCCACAAACAACTCCAAATACTCGCCCACCCCCATTGTTTTTGCATATTTTCATTTATTTTGAAATTGTGAATAGAATAATTGATTTTAGCATGTTTTTTTAAATTTATTTCATGTTTTAAGCATTTTATTTCCTGTTATATTAGAAATGACTAATTGTAGAAATAGATCAAAAAATGCAATGAAACCTGAAGATTTTTGAATAGAAATGAAAAAATGAACCTTGAATTGTGTTTTAGAAATAAAATTTAGCTTTTGAAACCCAAATTGTTTGATCAAACCAAAAAAAATTGAATTTGAAACATGAGTGAAGCGAGCAAAAAAAATAGATTTCAAAACCCTAATCAAGCTTTTTGAAGCTTGAATTCAAATCAAATGAAAAAAATAGACCCAAAGCCCTAGTTTGAAATGAAACGAAAAAATTGCATTAAAAACCCTAATTGCTTAGAAATTGAAACCCTAAATTGAATTGGAACAATTTTTTTTGCTAAAACCCTAAATTGAAACTGAACTTGAACCATTTTGATTTTGAAAACTAGGTAATTTCAAGCTCAAGAAAATTCATTTGCATTGCTTAAATGTTTTAAATTTCACTTGCATTGTATGGAGAAAATGATATGTTAAACTTTAGTTTCAATGTTAAATTATAATTAGATTAGAAAACAATATGAACTAAAGAATAGTTACAATTCATAAATTTTATCAATGTTTGTTTACAAATTTAGTTAGCAAATTCATAAATCCAAGCACGTACAATCGATTTCCAATTGGCACCAACTTGCAAGTCCAAATTATTCCAAGGGCCACCCAAAATTCACCCTAAGTTCACTAAACCCTAAACCCTGAACTGTAAAATCTAAACCCTCAACACTAAAGCATTTGAATTTTGTCTTAGGACCTTAAAATGAACTTTGGTTGACTTAAAAAACCATCTGTTGTCACATCTAGTAGAGATTTTTGTAATGTTTTCACTTATTTGAACACATAATATAAAACCTTTTGGTTTCTAAAGGTTTATGAAGAGTGGATGATCACTCTCTATGACACTTAGACATGATAAATAGGGATCTAAATCATTGGAAGAAAACTTTATTCTATTATATCTGCAAGATAGGAGAGCGCGAGTGAGAGTGATATGGGTAACTTCTTTCATTGGAGATACCTAAAATTATGTATAATTATAGCAATTCCATAGAATACCATAAAAGTATAATTATAGCAATTATGATTGGAAACACTTGGGTATATATCATATGGAATTTAAATAGTAAGGTGTCTATTATATAGGAGAGTTGATATTACATGGAAAGAGGTTGGTATGGGAATATATGTATTAAGAAACACATACCATGACCTCTATAGGATTTTTAAGAAGTGATCCTAGATAATAATCCACCCATCATCAAGCATAATGGGTTCTTTAGCAATTAAGGGAGATGATAACCATAAAATTACCTATATTTTGATACTATATAGATTTATGTGGAAGGATAGAAATGCATCAATAAGGAGACCAAGATGGAACCATTTAACACCTAAGGTACCTATTACATGGGAAAGGGAGGAGGTACATGATGATAGGTTGGAGGAACTAGGCTATTATTACAATAGAGAGAGGAGGAGGATTCATATTATGCTCCTATAAATAAGAGGTCAATTTAGAAGATTAAGAGAACTATAATAACAAAGGAAATAATTCTATAAAGGGAGTGAGTGGGATTGTTGAAAATATACAAGAAGAGAGGTCAAGGTCCCAACACCTACATAGAGTCCTACATGAAATATACCAATCTAGGTACTTCCTAGAAGGGTCAAGATCCATGTGAGTAGCCTCTGTTTATTTTTGTATCTTCTACATATGTATATTTATTTCTTTATTATGTGATTAAAATTATGTATGATATAATTTATTAATAAGTGATTACAAGTATAATTATTAAAATATTTTATATTTATTTTGATATCCCCTAATGTAGGAGGAAATTTTTACTTTTTTTGATACATGTATATTATTTTTGTGATATGTGATTGATTCATTTTTAACATGATACTTTAATGCAATAGAGGTTAACCACTTTTGACCCTAGAACTATAATGGGGTCACTATGACTAGGGTGGGGCCTCACTAGACATAAGATGTATGAGAAATCCTATCACCCTAAATCATAAATTAGTTTCTTAATGGGTCCCAGTATGACATTTCTTAAAGGATCAAAGAGTTACCAAGAATTTGGTGAAGTTGCCCAGGCAACCAAATTGCTCAATAATAAGATGGTGAGGTATAATAACAGGGTGAGATTTCACCCAGTCTGGTTGATCAGTTGAAACAAGAGCTATCTCGATGCTTCTTCCACAAGAAAATGTGCTTCACTAACTTTACCAAGTTCATTGCTATATTCCAAAGGACACCAAGAAGTGCCTAAGTTATAAACTTCAAGCCACAGAGACTCTAAAATCTAAACCCTAAACACTAAAGCATTCATTTTGTCCTAGGACCTTAAAATGAAATTTGGTTGCCTTAGGCAACTCCACCAAATTTTATTCCCTTAAGCCATTTCATTTTGTCGTAGGATCTTACTAGATAGATCCCCTTAAACTATCCTATCACCCTAAAGCCTAAACTCTAAACTCTAAACGTCAAACCCTAAAGCCATCATTTCTTCATAGGCTCTTAATGAAATTTGGTTTCCTTGGGCAACTTCACCAAATTTTATTCACTTGAGCCATGCCATTTTGTCCTAGGACCTCACTAGACATATATTTCCTTAAGCCATCCTATCACCCTAAACTGTAAATCGGTTTCTTAAAGGGGTCCTAATATGACATTTGTTAAGGGGATCAAATAAGATCTCAAAATTTGGTGAAGTTGCATTCATAAATTGTCCTATATTAATAGTTAATTGTATTTTCATTCAAGTAGCATGCCTTAGACATAAATGAGGCTTGCATATTTTATAATTTGTATTCAATTAGGCCATTTATATTGAATGGTTTTAGGGTATTTCCTAAACATGTATCTTACATTTTAAAATTACAAATCTAATATAGGTTCACTCATATCTTAGAGATCACATGGATCGACTCAATAATATTCACAATCCACCTTTGTGCCATCCATCTCCACCACCTCCATCCATTCCACCTCACAACCCCCCACCTCCACCACTTGAAATCAATGGTGCTCGTTTGCAAGTACGAATCAATTCCAATGTTAGAACCATGCAAGAGAAAATCAACATTATTCAAAATGAAGAATGTGTCGCACCACCTGTGAGGATGATTACATCTAGGATGCAAACCATTGTTGATGTTTTTAGAGCTATGGATGGGATCTTAGATGAGCATAGACAATGGCTAGAGGAGATGAGAACTTCCACTTCTAAAAAGGAAAACACAAAGAAATGAAGCGATGCAGTAGGAAGCCACAATAGTTTCTAAATTAAGACAATGATCTTATAGTTATGAATTTATGAATTTGGTTTGATGGATATTTTGTGTGATTAATTTATAAATTTGGTTGAATGCATATTTTTAGTGATGTGAATTTATGATTTTTGTTCTAGACGGATATTTTTAGTGACATGAATTTATGAATTTGGTGGAATTTATGAACTTTCAATGATGAATTTATAATAGTATATATTTTATGACTATCTACTAGATCATGATTTGTCCTGTTGGAAAAATGTGATATATATATATATATTCATTAGACATAAAATGAGGTTTTTGTGAATGTTTCAAGTTTTTTTTTAGTATGTACATGTATTAAAATTGCATAGTTCTAGATCTTAAATTTTGAAATTTGTATGTATGTACATAGTTTAGTTGAATGATGTATGCATTCAAATTATGCATCATATTTTTTTATTTTAAATGTATGTACATGTTAAATTTTGAATTTTGTATATTAATTTGAATGTTAAATCATTGTATATGTATGCACATGTGTATATTAATTTGAATGTTCAATCAATGTATATGTATGTGTATGTATATGTACAATGTGCACATCCTATTTAAACAAATTTAATTTTGTATAATTTAATGCAGGCGCACTTATATTTCACATCATGGATCAATTTAACATAGGTGATATCCTCAATCCACCACCTCAGCCACCTCCACTTCCCCCTCCACCGCCACCTCCACCTCCTCCTCCACCTCACCCTCTACAACTAGCTACATCTAATGAGGCTTGCTTGTGATCCTGTATAAATGATCAGGTTGCAGCCATTAAGAATCAAATCAATGCTATGCAGAGTCAAAAATTGATTCCTCCTCTTAAGGGGATGCCTTAAGGGGTCATAATACAATGTCTTAAGGGGATGTCTTAAGGGGTCATAATACAACGTCTTAAAGATATAATTGATTTAACAATAACGTATGCATGATATATTTAGTGATTATGAAATCAAATATAAAGTTTCAAATTAGGAAAACACATTTTAACAAAACATACAAATATTTGAATTAGTTTGATACACTTAAGGTACATAGGTACATAATTTGGCAATGTACATATTTGTAATTTTATGCAAAATGTTCCAATTTTGTATAACATGTATATATATAAATCCCAAAACAATATTTACAATTTTGGATATATACCATCTCAGAACATCTCTCAAGCTAAATTTGCCCCAAAATGTGATAGGTCTTCACACACTTTGATATCAAAAAGGTACAAAATTTTAATATCAATGAATCATCCAAAACTTCCATGTTTCAATTTTATATAAAACTATCATATGTACACAACTCAAGTACTGTTTAAAAATAGTTCACACATTTATGTGTGTGGTTTAGAATCCGTAAAATATCTCTTCTTTTAAAGTATGGGAATCAGTAGTAGTGAAGCAGGATACAAAAAGGATATTAAAATGGTTTAACTATTATTATTGGCACAGAAATATAATATGCTAATGAAACATGTGTTTAAATATGAATTTAACCTTTAATAATTACCTATTTTTTACCCAAAGTATTCCATGTTGTCTGAGTTGAATCTATGGATGAATGTTTTGATTATGACAGAGTTTATAAAAGAACAATTTAAATCAATTTTCAATACTTTACATTTATTAATACTCAACAATAACATTTAATCTGTTAAAAAGATAATATAAAACTAAACTATATTTTACTATATTTGTATTCCATTGTACCACCTGCTCATATACCCATTATATAGGATTGTCTCATGCTCTTCCGCAGAAATTGTCACCTTTTTATTTATGGTCCATCATCGATACCGATCTAGTTTTATATTTTTTGCCACCACCAAATGTGAATAATGTATAATCTTTTATGCATTTCATAATCTTCGAATGCAGGTAGACCATTCTTCATTGTCAGGTATTTTCGTAGCCAAGTGCCAACAATGACCACCAATCCTATTGGAAAACATGAAAACCATCATCAAATAAGTTCTCAAAATTTAATTAAGGGGATTAAAGATTTGTTCTAAAAATTTGTTTAAGAGGATCAAAAACTTGTTATCAAAATTTGCTTAATGGGATGTCTTAAAGGGACCGCTGTACCTATTGGATAATGATAGCCATCATCATCTTCTCGAGGTGTTATTAACTTATGTTTAGTATCCACACAACAAGCCAACCAATATTCTATTTGCTCTTCATTCCCCTCAAGTGCAACAATAGCATACACATGTCCTGCAAACAAAATTTGATTTAATAACTTGTGCATATCCATATAAATAATTTAGTATTACAAAATAACTTAATAAGGTGAAATAAAATGAAACAAATTGAATTAAATTACCTTCTTGTACAAGGTCTGAAACATGGTCATAGTCTTCAGATGCAAACACTTGATCATTTATTCAATAGTTCTTTCATATTCATCATGTGCTTGTGCAGGTGTCAATGATCTTTGCTCCCACTATTCAACCCATTATGTATTTTCACATGCTTCCCAATCACCTAAGATACAAAACTAGCAAAAACATGCAAGCTCCCTTGTCCAAATAGTCCATGTGCTTATTGTCAAACTCCTAAATGAATGACATTTAGTAGATCCACTGATTGTCTCACAGTCAACTCTAGGAACAATGTTCTCTTCCTCAACCAACCAAAAGAATCGATGAACTATAGAGTACTCACTCGAACCAGGTGTAGATAATCTTTTATTACACCAATCCACAACCCCACATGCATCTTTAAATTTTATTGCATCCTCAAATTTTAATTGTTCTCTAGCAAGAATTCTTTTGACACACGCACCAACTCCATCATGTTCTCCTTTACCATGCCCAACTTCAAAAAAACTCCATACATGTTGAACATTAAGTTCCTTGTGAGCCCTACTTAACCAATAGAACATTCGAGCATTCTTGAACTACCCTGTACAATTATCTGATCATATGAGGTGTTCTTTCATCTAGATTCCTCTTTCTCTTAAATTTCTATAAAATATAGTGAAACAGTATTGAACAAACTCTAATGAGTGTAATCGGTTGTCACTCAAATAAAAAATGATACTCCCTCAAAACTTTTTTGTCATCCTCAGTGCTATCATCTGCATTCCTATAAACAATATGGAAAAACATAGCTACTTGCAAGTTGAATTATAATACTATGATTGAATTTCCTCTTGCAGAGCTAGAGTATAATTTTCTGCAAAATCAACCACTGAAAGTATACTACCAATTGGAAAAGTGTTTCTACATGCGCGAAATTGGCCATAAAGCCATCGAGCATGTTGAGAGTGCATGACATATTTTGGTACAATATTCTTCTTAAATTCATTCATGAATGCATACACACTAACTTTTTTTGTAACTAAATCATAACACTTTCCTATTTTTCCCATCTTTAAAAAGAATGTTAATTCTTAAATCTTTTAACTTATCTATAATTGTTGTCAAATCCATTATCAACACTTTTATGTCTGGAATTCTCAACAATGAAATATTTTCTACAATTCTTCATTTCTATGCTTTCCCTCTTCTTTTTAAGCTCTTTAACAATGTTTTAGGATGCATTTTTAAAAACTTCTCATGTTGCTTACAAATTTTCTTTTATTCAAAATTTTTTTTAATAACTATAACTGGGTATTATGGCTCTTCTTATGCACATTTTTTGTCTTTAGATGACCCCTATTTTCTAATAAATTGGATATTTTAATGAATACCATATATTTCAGTTGATCTTTTCTTTGGTTGAACCAAAAGCTATCCTCCATTCATTTTCCTCATTTTTGCATTCTCATCCATTCCTCAATAGTTGTGACTAAAAATTTTAAATAAAAATTAACCCATGTTCTATTCACATGTGTTCTTATTGCCTCCAATTTGACCGGAGGTGCCTCCGAAATACTACAAGCAATTTTTTAAAAAGTATTTTCATTAAATTCAATATCACATTTCTAGATTTTCATCTTCATCTTCGTGCCATTTTCATTTTCAGCTAAAATGGAATTTACATTTTCATCTTTCATTTTCATCAACAAAATAATTTCATTTTCTATCAACAAAAAGCGGTTTTAGTTTTCATTTTCAACAAAATTGATCATTCTCATTTTGTTTCAACAGATTTTTGTTTTTCACATTTCAACAAATTTTATAAGTTTCATCTTTGCGGTGTCTGATAATGACATCTATTAAGTCGACATCTTGCATAAAACTTCTACAAGCAAATTTTGCTATTCTAACATGTGGTTGGGAGGCCCCTACCGGATTTGTGTATATTGAAACATTCTCCATAGCATTGAAAGAGGGATTTGAAGGCATAGTAGGAGTTTCTTGTATAATCATATTCTTCTCCAAATTGACTTCTTACAAATTAGCTTCATCTACAACCATGGTCTCCTCAATATTTTCATCTTCATTAGTTGTGGAATTGGATGCTCCCCCATCTTTCATTGATTTAATTCTCATTCTTCTTTATTTTTGTCTGTCTCTCTCCTTTTTATTTGCTTCAATTTCTTCAAGATTCAATGTCTTCCTCCTTTTATTACGAGCTTTATCTCCCATGATTATAAAATTCTCCAAGCACAAATGAATGTCAATAGTGAAATTCTTCAAAAAATTCAATCCAAATAGGAAGTTGAAGACCTTTAAGGACAAAATTATTCCTCTTGTGTTCCTCAAAACAAGTAGAAAACTAGCACAATTCCACTTTAAAAACTATTTTCTTCATTCCTCCTTTGAAAAAATCAATCCATATTGTAAGTTGAAGACTTTTTGTTCCTCCAAACAAGTACAAAACTAACAAAATTCCAGTTCAAAAATGATTTACACGATGCCTCCTTTGAAAAAACTAATAAAAAATGCAAGTTCACCACCTGTAAAAACAATAATTAATGAAAAATAGCCCAATTTTACTGCTCTTGGCCATACATGTGAAGTTGCAGACTTCACAATAATTTTTGATAGTAAATTTAAATAAAATGGTTAAAAACAAATGGGATGCCATATTATAATCGGGATCCTATTCCTAATATTTAATGTGGGGACCATTGACAAAGCAATGGGATCCCATTTATAAAGCGGGATCTCGTTTCCCTGTCAATGGTCACGTCATTTAATATCAAGAAATGGGATCTTGCTTTATAAAGTAGGATCCTGCTTTATAAATCGGGATCCCGTTTTGTAAACGAGATCCTGTTTCTAGAAAAATTGAATTTGAATTTGCTTTGTGGTCAAGTTTCTGCCTTGTATTTTGCTTCGATAAAAGCATTTGGAATCCAAACCTAGGCCTTCAAATTGGTTTGACTTGCAAGTTGAAGGTCCTAACAATGTCAGAGAAAAATACTGAGTTCGAACATATGGCTGATGACTTTTTTTGCAGAATTTTTTTACGGAATTGAAACCCATTTTAGATGAGACAATGTAAATTCCAAATATGTAAATTTTTTTCAATTGGACTATTTTTTCTATTTTTCAATTAATTTTTAATGAAATTGGTTTATAAACTTTAAATATCAAGGTTTTTTAATATTTTAATAACTTTTGAACAACATAAAATTTTGACAAACAGATTGCCTGAGAAAAAACTTCAAACAATTCTTTTCAATTTAAAATAAAAAATAAAAAATGATAAGTCTAGGTCATCTTATGTGTGTCATACACGACGATTTTTCAAAACGACAAATATGCCTAATAAAAAATTAACAAAAAAAATATTCAATAAAAAATTACAAAAAAATATCAAGAACAAGCTTCAGTGAGTCACAAATCTTTTCCCCAAAGGATTTAGAAAAATCTGATAATTGGGTCAAAATATGGATCCATGAGCTACTAATTTTGGTATGGTGTCATGGCTTTTCATGATGGGTTTCCCAAAATGCATAATGAAACTCAATTTTTAATCACAGGTGTGGAAATAAATTACATGTTGGCTTAGACTCCAAGGCTAGCATTTTTATGATGGTGTTTTAAAGATTCCCATCTAAGTGGCTAAATTTTGGGATGAATTCTGGAGTCAGGAAAAAGCAGCTACCTTTTGGCCAAAATGGATATTTGTGCTTGAAATAGAAATTAATATAAAATGTATATTAATTATTATGGTATAATAATTTCATATTTCTTTAATGTTTTTATGCAAATATAATATATAATAATAATATAACTTATATATATATATTATTACATATAATAATAAGTATAATTATATTATTTATGATTTAATCAAATATATATAAAATATATAATACATTAATTATATTTTGTATTATATTTATATATATTTTTATATTATATAAAAATATAATAATTTTAAATTTGTATTTAATAATTTTATTAAAAAATATAATATAGAATAATAATAAATAGTATAATTATATTATTTATTAGTATTTATTGTTATATAAAATAAAAATAATATATTAATCATGCTATAATGTTAAAACCTAAATGTGCTCATTATTAAGATCTTGGCCATAATTTTCATTTTAATATACTCTAAAACTGTCGTCAAAACCTTATTTCGTAACTCGCTAAATTAGAGAAGTGAAAGGTCAATACCAGCGAGGAAGAGTTTGGAGGAAGGTAAACCTATAATGATGGGGAAAGTAGCTAAAAATGATGAAAATAGCTAGGGAAAAGGA
This sequence comes from Sequoia sempervirens, assembly GCA_007258455.2. Taxonomy (NCBI): domain Eukaryota; kingdom Viridiplantae; phylum Streptophyta; class Pinopsida; order Cupressales; family Cupressaceae; genus Sequoia; species Sequoia sempervirens. Next base: position 17,056 of record VDFB02292574.1, read on the forward strand.
AAACATCTACGCACAGTATGGATGTTTCGCTTGACAAAATCAGTTGAGCTTTCCGATGAAAATTGCCTTTATTGCTACTTTTTAAATTCTTTGTTTCTGTGAAATAGAATGTTGTGCTCTGCAAATTATCTATGTTGGAGGAGTGAACTGACAAATAAAATAGTGAAGGATGAAAAATGATGAAAAGAATCAACGACTGGCAATGATTCAACTGACTTGCAAGACCTATCCTTCATTTTCCACCCTCCACAGACAAAATGAGCTTGAGAAGCTCAAATAAAGAAATTCCTTTGACGTAATTAGTGATGGCCATCGGTAATGATTTTTGATTTCACCATCCATAAATATTTCACGTTTTATATCTGGTGAAGTTTTTCTTGGGAATCCATGTTGCGCGGAACATCACAGAATCGTTCTGAACAGTATGGAATAAATCTAAAATTTTTCGTGCAACCAGAATTTGCATCAATTTGAATTTTTCCTTGCATGTCAAATATACCTCTGATCAAAATACGATATAACTAGGGGAAACATGTGTTAGTTGTTGTCCATGATCCAATTGTTGTTTACTCCATACTTACCTGACCCCCCAATAACCGTTTATATTTTAGTCATTACATTGTTTTAATTATGTCAATAAAAATTTACAAATTACACCAATATATGTTCACTAGTGAATGTGTAGTTGACCAAAAAAAATAAACAACTATTGGAACATATCTATTTCCAATGAAAACACATTGAAAACACCTTGATTTTTTTTAAGTTTTTATTGGTTGTCCAATGAATGGGTAGTGTCGAAGTGTTAAAGATGTAGGGGACTAAGGTTTAAAAGCACCCTTTTTGACCATCTTTCGCTTTACAGGTTCAAGAAGATGCGTTTTAACTACCCATAAGCCATTTTTTTCTTTTTAAGCTAATAACTTGCTTATGAACAAGCCCAATTTTTTTTTTAAGAAATCAAACCTATTTTCCACTCTCTACGGATGTGTGAAGTTAGCCCTTTAGCCCTAGAGACTACTGGTATGTTTCCCCTAGTACAAGTGAAGTGAAGTGAAAGCATCAGTGTAAAACAATTTGATACTAAGCTTTTTTAAAGCTTTTTTGGTGTGCTTTTTTTATGTTATTTTCTTTGGTTTCAGATGTTGAGATCTTTTGTCAACCCTCCCACACCTATTGCATGCTCGAGTGCACTTCACAAGGTAGGCATCCCCTTGTGGGGGATACAGGGGCTATTTTGGTTGCCATATGCTACATGATATCTAAAAACGACTCTAGGAAAATTCACCAAAAAATTCATCGATTGAAAATTCATTGCCAACAATTCATTGTGGGAAAATTCACCACCATGAAAAATTCATCGCCAAATAAAATTCACCCCAGCAATTCACCGCGGTGGAAAATTAACCGCCATTAATATTTTTTAATATATATTTCCAAAACTTTGATGTTTTTTGTAAAAGAATAATTTGATTTATGATAATAAAAATGATTAAAAATTAATGCATTAACTTTAGAGAATTTGATTTATGATAATAAAAAATAAAAATAGTTTTCAATATATTTAATTTTATCACTCATCTAATTGATTTATGATAGTAAAAATAAATCAATTTTTAATATATTATGATGTTAAGAACATTCATATCAAAATAAACATAAAAAATAATTACCATTGAGATGAATAGAAATTACTATGAATCAAGTTCCTAACACAAAAATACTTTTCAATAAATTTTATTTTATTAGTCATCTTGATAATAAAAATAAATCAATTTTTAATATATTATCATGTTAAAAACATTTATATCAAAATAAACATAAAAATAATTCCTATTGAGAGAATAGAAATTACTATGAACCAAACCTAACACAAAAATAAATCATCTCACAAACATAAAAAATAATTCCGAACACAAAAATAAATCATCTCATAACATAAAAAAATATTTTTTATTGAGATGAATAGAAATTACTATGAACCAAACCTAACACAAAAATAAATCAATAATTACTATTGAGATGAATAGAAATTATCATAGACAATAAACGTCAATAATTAAAAATAAAATTAGAAGGTGAAAATTATATAGATTAAAAAATATTAATGGCAGTTAATTTTCCCTCACGATAAATTGCTGCGTTGAATTTTAGTTGGCGATGAATTTTCTGACGGTAAATTGATGGCGGTAAATTGCTGACGATGAATTTAAGTATACCCTAAAAACCATGTACAAATAGAAACCAATGAAGAGATTTTAAGTAGCTATTTAAATATTTGATATGAAATTTGACAGTTTTTTTTCAACACTCCTCAATTATTTTAAGGTTATTTTCCTTTAAAAGCAAAGAATTGAACTCATCTTTCATGGGGATTTTGTACTACAAATAGTATAAGGGATTTTTAACGTCTGTTTGCCGAGGAGGGTAAGTAGCCACAAAAATAAGACTTTTCCATTAGTTAAGTCAATTCTCTTATTATTTGTCTGGTATGTAAATAAATATATATTCATGGCGTAGGAATGCTACAAGTTCTTATAGAAAAAATATGTTGCTTATTTGTTTTATGGCTTATAATTATCTTATTAAAAATGTTTTATTAAAATTGTGTTAAAAAAATTGAAATTTCGACTTTCCTTGTGAACTTGTTCACAAAACTCAGGCATCCCTATCTCACAATGTGAAACATCCTAGCAGCCATGAAACTCAGGCATCCCTATCTCACAATGTGAAACATCCTAGCAGCCATCTGTGAAAGTTTCCCGACAAGAGAAGATAATAGTGGGGGATTGTAGAGCAATCACATCAAGTGGCGAAACAAACAGTCAAATGCACACAAATTCCAACCCCCTACATCATCATCCATTACAAGTTTTGCCCGCATGCTTTTAATTTATTCACCAATAACTGACTGGTAAATTATTTTGTGAGCAGATTTCAATAAACCATTAGTTTTTGACATGTCATATGGTCAAGTTTCTTTAGCAAGTTCTCTTGACAGAGACGAGGGTAAGAATTACCTGTGTGATGCACACTTGTAGATTTGGCGACATAAGTTTGGTATAAAGATTCAGTGGAGTTCAATCCGTAGGCTTGTTTCAAACAGTAATTTTACCGTCTGCTCTCTTTTAGCGGTAGGCACAAAATCTGACCTGTTTCAGGTTTTTGAAAGTGCGTCACAGAATGAAGATGCATGAGTGGGAGAGTTTGTTGCCACACTGGTTTGGAAAACCAGAGTTGCAGTGGATTCAGTGGATTTATGCTCTCTGGCAGATTATACGCTGCAATCCACTAGGTCTCTTTGCATTATCCTATTTGCCCTTTTGCCTGTGTCAAAAGTACAAGAAGAAAACAGTAGTAGTTCTGGGTGACACTAATGACTATCTTATGCCACAAGAAGAAAGAGAGGACTATTTGCACCAAAATGCTTACCGACTAAAAAATATTGAGATATTAAGTAACCCCTGGCACAAAAGCTTCGATTGGTTTTATGTGGTAAAGTATTGTGGGCATTATTATTTCACACATCATAATAGTCTGTGTCAGTTGGCAAAATGTGCTGAAATGTATGGTGATATCACTGAAAACATAATATTTGTTGAAAGGCTTCTCACAGTAACGGGCTCATGGGCAGTCGGCAAGAAGATATCTCACACAGAGGCTTATGAAATGGTATTCTCAAAGCGTTATAACTTTAGTAAAGGCGCTGATGTTGTTATCCCAGCCATCTTTGATTACGTTGATTTGCGCAGCAAGATTTGGGGGGTTTTGAGTACAGTTCCTATACTGCTTCAGGCTAGAAATTGTAACAGGTTTTCCAATTTATTCAGTCTTGTGATTATTCTGTTAGATCTCAATAGACATAAGTTGTACAAGCTCTATGACAGAATTTTCATGAAAATTGCCGACTTTGTTAAACTCAACGTCTTCAAACAACGACGAGGCTTGTACGACTTCTTCTCCATATTCAGTAAGCGCTGGAGATACACTGACACTGTTAGAAAACATGCTTATGTTGCAGAAATAGGCGACAGGTTAAAAATAAGGGGCTATTGTAAGCTGGAAGCCGAGGATGACTTACAGGTTCAAAACTGGGAGTTTTTCTATGATGATCCTAATGACCAGCACATATGCATGGAGATAGTCGATGGTAGAGCTCATTGCAGCCTTATGAAACATAACCATCCTTATGCAGATGTAATTTTGAACAAGCCTGTCTATGTCCCTTAATTAGAATCTTATGGCATGAAATTCTGATCTATATCAAAAATAATGTGACACGCATATCTACGACATATTTATAATAGGTAACTTGTATTGATTTCTGTTGAATTCTGTTATTAAAGTTTTTAATGGATACGGTTACACTCTCTATATCTCGAGTTTCAACTTTGTCGCCATCTTCCCTATTTGCATTGCTTATGTGCCTGATTCAAGTGCTGTGGTTCTTATATTTCTCCACCAGAGGTTTATTTATACCGTCTAAAATTCCAACATTATTGTTTTTAATTAGATAGGAGTACCACAACAAATTTAGAGGTTCAAGCAATCAGTTTTAGTCCCTGCGTATAGGGCGGGTCAATAATATTTTCGAGCTATGGGTAAATGTTGTTTTTGTGTCTGTTAAGGTTGGGCTCTCTTTTTATTCTCTTGTTTTAGATTTACAATACAGATAAAAACAAATCAAAGCCTCATCTCTGCTCCTCAACTCCTTGCAAAGTAAATATATTGTATTAATAAGCAATAGAAGTTATTCGATTATGTTAGTGGCTGTTGGGCATTCTCTCTGTAGCTAGCTGCTATATTTATTTTCCCGTTATAAAGGAATACACGGAGGTCTGATTAGGCTCTTCATCTTTGACGCCTAGAGCCATTGAGTGATGTTGGCTGCTTTAATTGCTTTTGTTTGTTACAAAATCTGGAACAGTTTTTGCTCGCAGATGTTAAGAGGGCCATTAGAATCCGTTAATCTATGTTTTCAAAGTACTTATATGGCTGTTGTGATCACTTGCTAGCATCTTGTATTTTCTCTATATATTCGCAAATGTTGTGTATATATATTATCAAATAACATGTTGTAAGCAGATTAAGCATTTTATGTCTATATACATGGGAAAACAGCAAATTATATATACGTTCTTTTATTTAAATTTGAAATGAAAGAATCTGAATTCTGTGTTGAAGATTTTAGGTTAACATTTCCACATTTTTTTCAAAATTTTATTTGTTTCTCAATATAGGTAGGAAGTATAAAATCAGATATGTGTAAAATCCCCTTCCATTAAGTTTTGACAGATGTTCATATAGATTTTCTGTTACATCAAAACTTACAGGTGCCAATGAACTTCCAAATCATTATCATTATTTCTCAATAAACTTCTAAATCAATGTCATCACCTAGACCCATAGTGATGGTTAGTCTATGAGATCAACTCCCAGAGCTGTGGAAGTTAGTCCAACAACCCCTTCTGATCTAATTTAGAGGAATTGAACCAGGGTTGAGTATTCGATATCACATATAGAATTCTTGTTACACCAAAACCTGCAGGTGTCAATGAACTTTCAAACTGACATCATCACCCAAACTCAGAGTGATGGCTAGTCAATGACATCAACTCCTAAAGGTGTGGCAGTTAGTCCAACAGTCCATACCCTGTCCGAAGGCTCCTGTTTTGAGACAGACAGGGAGGAAGCTGACATATGTTGGGGAGTTTGGCTTTACAATTGCATCTGCTTGAAAGCTTCTTAAAGCTTTTCAAGAAACATAATTTGTGCATGTCCTGCAATCTTAGCTGTCCATGTGAGTACATTTCTTTGAACAATTTTTTCAAAAAGTTCACATGCCTTAGTCTATGCTTTCACATTTTACATTCATTTCTAGAGAAGCTTGATATTGGTAATAATACTAGTTTTGGTAAGACAGAAGCTGCATGGCATACCATCTCGCATGTGTAGATGTCGACGCAGAGGATCAACAGGGTTACACTTGGCAATTGACTCAGCAATTAGTTGCATAGCTTTTGCTTGTCGTTTATGTAAGAATGAAATACATCCATGGCTTTTAGTTGTTTCTGGGCTTGGGTTTTTGCTGTCTGTTGGAGTGTATTCGACTGCCAAAATACATATGGTTTTAACGGAAGTGCTTCTGTGTTTAGGTATGTACATGCCTCTGTCTATTGTTTCAACTAAAAGTGAATTGGCTCTTAGACTATCATCGTTTTTAACTCCAAATACAATAGTGGTTTGAGTGTTTACATAGAGAACATTGCACGGTTTTTGGCCATGAAACATGGCAGCCCACATGTACGGCAAACTTATCACTTACATTCCGCCGGTGGATCTTAAATCCGGACTGCACTAACCACACTCCATCGGCAGACTCTCTGCCATCAAGTGGTGCGATAAGCATTTAATACCAAATTAGTTTAAAAAAATAAAAACCGAAGTTCCGGTTCCGGTACTGGTTCAGGGTTCGGGTTCGGTTTGCGGGTATGGCTAAACTGTTTTTGAGATTTTGAATTCGTTTTGGGTTCATTCCTACAAAATACATGTAAAAATCATATATATATAGTCTAGAAGCATGAATTAGGATTAGAATATCGCATATCATATATATGGACAAAATCTAGAGTACTAAAATCTTATGATGTTGCTTTTATCTACTCTATTCTTTATTACTTTCGTTGAACCTCTGTGTTCTTGGTCAAACAACCTAAGCACTAAAGCCATTATCAATGTAATTTGAAGCCTGCATACATAGTAAGAACATGGTTCCAAGAGTGTTAGGAATATACTAATAGGAGATTTAATGGAGTGAACATTCAACATAACAATTTTCTCTAACAGCTATAGCATTAGCCCTTAAGAAATGAGGATTTTTCTTGGTCGACTATTCTGCAAGATGCAAAGTATTAGTGAAAGATAACATCATGGAAAATGCATTTAACAGATCTTGAGAAGAGGATAATACAAAACTTTTATAGATCCTTAACAGTTATAGAAACTTAAACATAAATAAACATAAATATTATGCATACCACAACACAGTGATTTATGTGGGGAAAACCCTTTTGGGAAAAAAAACCACTCCAAAAGTCATCCAATATATTATTCAGAAATTACAAAGATTATATTATATTTGTAGAGCAAGCTTTTCACAAGAGTATCACCAACCAAAGATCCAAAGGCAATACGACCACTATAAGACCCTCAAAAGACATCACAATACACAGTTGTAATACAATTCCCTCATAAAATAGGGTTGCCTTCTAGGGCAAACCAAGCTAATAAAATATTGGTAATTGCAAGGTTAGACATATTTTCCCAACAATTTTACAAGTTGAAATTAATATAGTTCAATTTCCAATGTTGTAAATTATACATTCATATTTTGATCGTGTACAATAAATGATGTATGAAAATGAAAAAAATTACTATCCTTTTTTTAAGCATAAGCTCATATTCACTTCTATGGTAAAAACCTAAGTATTTAATTTGTTGTATGAGTAAGTTACATTTTCATTTGTCAACCATTCTTGTATGCATTTTGTAGTAGATTTTATGGGGGTCTCTACAATTCTCTCATTAAATTCATCAATGTGGCATATGATAGAAGTTTTGGGAATATTTTTCATGTCTGTAATTAAATTTCTACAAATATGTCAGGTTGTTAGGCATCGGTTAGGGTTTCCCTCTCACTATATTTTCTCTCTATTCCCCCTTCTCTTGTTGGATATATTTAAAAGGTAGTTTGTTGCATTTTTATAAGGGATTTTTTTCTTGGTTGTATAGTGGACTTATGCTTTATTTGAATTTTTATAACTATAACTGGCTTCAAGCCTCATATTTAATAGATTTTTATCTTGTTACATCATATATCTCTTCTTGACATGTTGTATGATTTGTTATCTTCATGTGCGAATGAGTGCTTCCTATTTCTACATATTTATGTTGTGTAAATTTTGGTTGCGAAAGCTAATTGTGTATTTCTTCCATTCTAGTGTTTGTTAACCCTTACCTTCAAATCTATTATAGGATTTTGTGAGTTAGATATTTGTGTAAGAATTTTTACAATCTTTATTGTTTCTTTGTGCTCTCATGAGAAAGGAAAAACCCATTCTAAACATGGGTGCATCACCCCTTTCATTTCATCATTCCTTCTTCTCCTTTTCCTTGGAAATCAATAGAGTAGGATTAGTTCTTTGGTTTGATCAATTGTTTGAGTCGGATCAATAATTTATACCTAGATTAGAGAAGGAACCTACCCTTAATCAAGAGGTTTTGCTTCATTCAGCAAGGTCTCACACCTTAAAAGCATTCCCATGTTTTCATTGAGCAACTAAATTCATTCGAAAAAGGGTGTAATTTAGATTGAAAATAGGTATCATAACTTCAAATTTGTAAACCCCTTCCTAGATGTATGAGTGATTTGATCATGATATTTTACTAGGTACACTTTGGGGCAAAAGGATCTCACCACTAAGTCTAGACAACCCCAAAAGTTATGTTTTCATATATAACACTTGATATTTGGATATCAAATTTTGTTGGCTATTCTGACTCAAGAGTTGATGCTTTGGTAGAAAAATTATCGATACAACTATATGGAATCCATATTGTATGGATCTGTATAATCTATACTTTTCATACAATACTAGATAAGGCATAAGAGGACATGAGCACTAGATTTATTGAATATTATATGCAAGTGTCGATTAGTATGATTTTTGCATCAACATCACGCAGGGATAGGTACAATTTTTAGCATTATTTAAATTAAAAAATCTACAAGCAAAATATGAAGAGTTTTTTAAGCAATTGGTTTAAAGAGCTATAGTCCTCAGTCATGGCTAGCCTTATAGGACCCTAACATCACCACCACAAGGAGTGGTGTGTAGGAGTTGTCATTGATCAAGTGACTAGATTTGACATCTCCACTGAAAATCACCACCACCAACATCAAACAACTAGTTTGTGACATTGTAGTTAGGATTCACCACCCCATTTCACTGCTCAAGTTGGCTATGGCAACTAATTTTCCTCCAACACAGTGCTAGTGACCACTTTTGGCTTTGCATGCTAGTTATTTTTCCAAAGCCATAACTTTTCACCCAAGTATTGGATTTTAATTCTTAGTCTTTGGAAAGTTAATTCTATGTACTTTTTATTGATGTAGGTATCATTATCATATTTTTTTGCAAGTACATATTTCATTACTAACTTTGAAGTCTAGAATGTCTTTTTGATCTTTAATCTCATAATTTTTTGTATGTTTATCTAATTTTTGCAATTATTGCAGCATTAGAAAGATATTGAGGAGCTCTTTAGATCTATCCATCAATTTTTTTTAGATTCAACCCCAAATATATTTTATTCAATTTATTACATATTTTTTTCTCTAATTGTTAACTTGGAAATCCTAACACTTGAAGAAATTCAATATTTTTTGATGGGCTTTATTTTTAGTATTTGATCATATTGAAGAGATTCTAATTTATATTGAGGTTTTCTTTTCTATATAATTTGGAGATCTATCTTAGTTCATTATGGGTTTTTTGTTTCATCCTTATCTGATCATCTTGAAAAGGGGGAACTATAAGCAATGGAGAGATGGTATCTTGAAACATATCCATTGTCTTCATCTTTTTCCACATTTGTATGGTCTTATTTCTCAACTAGGTACTAGTTACAAGAAATTTGTTTGGACAGTTCTAAAAATGAGCATATTTTGGGATTGATTGGTTTCCATGTTGATGATGACACTTTGAGTGTCATTGGACACATTAAGTGTCCTCATACTCTTTTTACCAAAGTTTTGGAGATATATGGAGATCATGGTACACAACCAGTTCTAGATGATCATGTTTCATACTATCTGGTACATCTTAATAATTCAAACAATATACATTATGACTATGATAACTTTTTAGGAGTTTTCTTTTTTGAGAACTAAGTTGAATTTTTAGATGATGAAGACATGATATTTTTTTTCACATTCTCCTTATCCTCATATAGAGATAGTTGTTGATCCTCCACCTTCATTAATTCCTTGTATAGAATCATTAATTGAGACTCCCCTCATTCTTGCTTCTCTAGAGTTTACCTTAGTTCAGTAGGACCATCATAGGCTTACAAACTTAGCTTCATGGGATGCTTACTTGATAAGTATTTTAGATTTATTTTGAGTCTCATATTGTAGATTTAAAGGACATGCTTGAGGATATTCATCTTTTCTTTGATGATAGTTATTACACTATAATTGTCTTTGCAGATTGTTGTTCATTAGTTTTCACAGCCTTTAATTTTGATCTTCTTTGATTATGGATAACACTTGATTTTGTTATGACACACTCTAGTATGGATACACTCGATCTATTTTCATACACACCCATCATGAGACTTCTTCCCTAATTTCTCTTATTGGAGTTGGAGTTTCTTCTACATAGAACATTGGAATTCTTTCTTCTTAAGCAAAGGGATTTGTTTGCAAGCATTGGATTATCTTTTGTCTTCAATCATTCATCATTGACATGAGAGCTACTTCATTATAGGGGGATATCTATTGTATCTTTGTGATGAATGTAGTCCTTGGGGGTCATTTTGATTCCTCCTGCCATCACTTGTACATGTTTGTTTTCTTTCATTCTCTCTTTTAGAGGGCTTTTTTCCCTTTACAACATTTGTGAAAGAACTTTTGTTCATGAGTATGTAACATCGCCTAGTAGTCGGAACCCATTATCACATCATATTTGCATTTTTTTCTTCTCTCTATGTTGCACTTAAGAGAGAGTGTTGATGTGAACACAATGTTTTACCTAACTAGTTGACCTATTATCCTATTCACACATGTTCACATGCTACATTTACTTAAAAATCTTTAAAAAATTCTAGAAGTCTCTTATGCACATTTTTATTTTATCTTTAGTTGTCTCATGACATAAGCTTAAGACACTTGTCACAATTTTGTATTGTCCTATCTCTCAACCTCATCTTTATAAGCAAGGCTTTCATATAAATTTTGTAGTGTTATTGATTCATTATTGATCAAAATAAGCTTTGTGTTTTAGGTGATATTGAGAGTTTGAGTCTTTGTGTGACTCTTACAATTTATTTCTTGTATACCAAAGTAAATAATTTCCATAATTTTATATTCTAATTAATATATATAAAATATCCATTGATATTTCATATTAATAAGAATTATATTAATTTTATTCCAAATACAATTGTATTTGTCCCAATTACAAATAGTAAAATAAAATTTAAATAATACTTTATAACATGTAATAAAAAATAAATGTATTTTTAATATGAATCTAAATTAAATCTAATTATTCTTTATCATCTACAATATTTTTATTTTAAAACATTGACTGCTGACAAAATTAGTTAAGCATCTCTAACCTTATAATTTAATATATCATTTAATAATATTAACTCTTACTTAACTATCATTTATTAAACTTACATATAGAATGTATGTTATTTATTAAACTTAGATAGACATTATAGAGGATAGAAATATTAAATATAATAAATAACACTTAAACTAAGAGATATAATATTAATTGTTTATTAAAATGAAAACTATCATTTGAATAAATTAAATATTAATTGTTTTTAAATATAACATTTAAATATTTTGACAACCAATATAATTATCTAATAAATTAAAAGACCATTAACACGATGGTTTCTGCCTGCAAATGGTATGACTTTCCGATAAAAAAAGCCTTCGTAGACCATCTTAACTTTGTAAAAATGGCAATAAGCTGTGAAAACCCTCCACTATTCTGTGCTCTTCCCCTGTCACAACCAAACCTTTCTCCACTTCCTCCTCATCTCTGTACTATCCTCCGAAGAGCCTTTGTATTGAGAACTTCTCTGCAGTGAAGCATCTGGAATGTTGTGGGAAAACACTTACACTTACCATCTTCCCTTGTACATCTCCATTTCAGGCATTGCAAACCCATCATCCAGCACTTAGGATGATATCATTTGTGCAGAAACACAATTTATAAGAAAACAGAGCATAATGGCATCGCCACTGGAGGAACCCTTCTGCACCAATTTTGGCTTGGAATGAAGTTCCTGATTAGAAGAGTCTACGATGACGACATGATTGGCAGAGGGTAAGGAGTTTACGCGGGAAGCTGCATCAAGACTGCCTCCGTACATATTATCATTTCATCTGGCCATTTCTGCAAATTTCTTAGATGCTATGAGAGATTAAAATGACCCCATCGAGACATATTATCATTTCATCTGGCCATTTCTGCAAATTTCTTAGATGCTATGAGAGATTAAAATGCCCCATAGAGAACGGTAAATGTTTCAACTTGGGACACTGCTCAATATTAACATTGGTCAAAGACAACAAATCTCCAAGAGAGGAGGGCAAAGATTCCAGGTTGGGACAATCCTGAATTGAAGATCGGTTAAGGAGGATAAATTTTCAAGAGAGTTCGGTAAATTTTTCAGGTTAGGACATTTCTGAATGGAAAGATTAGTCAAGGAGGACAAATCTTTAAGAGAGTTTGGCAAACATATTAGGTTGGAACAATTCTGAATGGAAAGCGCAATTAAGGAGGACAGATTTCCCAGAGAGTTTGGCAAATGTTCTAGGGTGGGACATTTCTGAATGGAAAGAACAGTCAAGGAGGACAATTCTCCGAGAGAGTTTGGCAAAAATTCCAGGTTGGAACAATCCTGAACAAACTTCCAAGAGAGTTGGGTAAATATTCCAGCCTGGGACAATTTTGAATGGAAAGATCAGTCAAGGAAGACAAATCTCCAAGAGAGTTCGGCAAAGATTTAAAATTGGGACAATCCTGGATGGAAAGATCTGCCAAGGAAGACAAATTACCAAGAGAATTTGGCAAATATTCTAAGTTGAAACATTTCTGAATGGAAAGAGTAATCAAGGAAGGAAAATCTCCAAGAGAGTTAGGCAAATATTTCATGTTGGGGCAATCCTGAGTGGAAATATTCCTCCCTCCTTGAGAGTTCGGCAAATATTCCAGGCTGGGACACTCCTGAATGGAAAGACAAATCAAGGAGGACAACTCTCCAAGAGAGTTTGGAAAAGATTTAAAGTTAAGACAATCCTGAACGCAAAGATCTGTTAAGGAGGACAGATTTCCCAGAGAGTTAGGCAAATGTTCTAGGGTGGGACATTTCTGAATGGAAAGATCAGTCAAGGAGGACAAATCTCCAAGGGAGTTTGGCAAAAACTTCAGGTTGGAACAATCCTCAATGGAGAGATCAATCAAAGATGACAAACTTCCAAGAGAGTTGGGCAAATATTCAGAATGGGACATTTCTGAATGGAGAGACAAGTCAAGGAAGACAAATCTCCAAGAGATTTCGGCAAAGATTTAAAATTGGGACAATCCTGAATGGAAAGATCTGTCAAGGAAGACAAATCTCCAAGAGAATTTGGCAGATATTCTAAGTTTGAAACATTTCTGAATTGAAAGACTAATCAAGGAGGACAAAACTCCAAGAGAATTTGGCAAAGATTTAAAATTGGGACAATCCTGAATGGAAAGATCTGTCAAGGAAGACAAATCTCCAAGAGAATTTGGCAGATATTCTAAGTTGAAACATTTCTGAATTGAAAGACTAATCAAGGAGGACAAAACTCCAAGAGAATTTGGCAAATGTTCTAGGTTGGGACAATCCTGAATGGAAAGATCAATCAACGAGCACAAATCTCCAAGAGAGTTTGGCAAGCTTGTCAACAAGTCACTTCCTATGCTCATCTTTCGCAGACCGCGTAGTTGACCGATGTTATTTGGTAGCTCCCTTAGCCTCTTCATTCCATTTAAATAGAGCTCTCTCAAAAATACCTGATTTGTGATGTGATTAGGCAACTTTTCCAATTGCTTGCACTTTGAAAGGTTCAGATGCTCCAGCTTTGTGATCTGTTCGAAGTCCTCTGACAGAAGTATGAGCTCTCCACATTCCTCTAAATTGATATATTGCAGGAGCATAAGCCTCTTAAAAGAAACTGGCAAAGTCATCAATTTGCAGCATTCAGACAAATCCAGATATTGCAGATTTCTCAAGTCCCCGAAACTGCTGGGTAGTGATGATAGCATTCCACAGGACCGTAATTGCAGGTGCTCCAATGATTTGAGACGGCAAAATTCTTCTGGGAGACTCCCAACCTTGTAGCCACCTTTGATTACGAGTTTTTTCAAATGACTGAGACGTTCTATTGAATTTGGAAAACCATGGAATTCATGGCGTTCAGAAATAAACAACTCTCTTAACTGCACAGGAGCCTGCAGTGCATTTACAAGTAGAAATGGGTTAAAAAATACAGCAATTATAAAAATTGAAACATAGATTTAATAGAGCTGAAATGGAAGACTAATTACGTCGCTATCAGCCTCCCAGAGCTCTTCCAAGTGATGTTCCTCTTGATAGTCTTCATAGAGTTCTAAAACTCTTAAATTTTTCAATGAAAGCCGTGCCGAAAGATTCCTATGCCCAATTTGGAACCAGCGAAGCCAGACCAGCTCTCCTGACGCTTCACCAATTACTTGGTTAAAATAATCTCCTCCAGTCACAAAAATCTTTAGTCCGATTAAAGAGGGTGCGAGTGACAAAATTCCTCTACTTATATTAGCCATGAATTCCTCCTGCGAGCAGCAACCGCGAAACTCAATAAACTCACTAATTGATCCACCTCTATCCTACATTGTCCAAAAGGGCTTTGCTTTAGGAAAAGTATGAAATATTCAGAAAAACACCATAAAGCAAAAAGATTATACAAACAAATAAAGTCAGAAGTATGTCAAGAAACAGAAAACACAGACAAACATACTCCATATGATCTCCACTTTCCTATCCCAGGTACAGCCTTGATTCCTCGAATTCCATTTCTAATCTGAAAAATAAAATAAAAATTTCAGAATCTTATAAAAATCGAAATTATGTATTGTCTGATCAAACACATACAGAGCACAATAGATAAGCTATTAAATTTGATTAGTAAATGGCCTAGCGAGCCTAGGAGACTGTCTTTTTAAACAGAATTTCAACGCCTAAAAGCCAAACAATTAAAAAAAAGTATTAACCTCACCTCTGTTTGTTTGTCAACATCAGTAATCTGCTGGGGTGACCAAATTCGGTAAGATGAATGTTGATTTGCAATTTCCCTTCCTAAATTTCTTAAGTGATTATGCATTTTTATGCAATTATCATTGTCGAGTTCAACTAAACACTTATGCATAAGCCTTTTCCAGCAGTGCAAACCACTCCACTCTGAACTGTTCCATACTTCAATTGCCAAACTGTTCTGTTCTCCGATAAAGAAACATGCAGCATCTAGAAACATCTCTTTCTCCTCATAATCAAGGGCATCGTAACTTTAAGTTTCCCTTTGATAACATCAGGCAATATTCTTGAATTCTTATTCAGTTGAGATTCCCAGTGTTCTTTGCAGGACTTCCCATTTACCTGTTCTCCAAATACCTTGAGAGACAGGGGTAGTCCTTGGCAAGCCTCCACAAACTTTTTAAAAAATTCCTCCAATCCATTTAGGGGAAAGGATTGTACAAAAGCATGCCAACAAAAAAGTTGTTCAGCATGAAACGGATCCAGTGCTCTCATTTTATATATGAAGGATATACCCCAAGATATAAACACTTCATAGTCCCGTGTTGTAACAATGATGAAACTACCCCTTCCAAGGCTGTCTTTTATAGGTAGGAGAGCATCCAATTGGTCCACATGATCCACATCATCCAAAACAATGAGCACCCTAACAGATCTCAAATGCCTTGTAAGATTTGCCTTTCCTTGCTCTATATTGTCAAATATTACATTGTTGACACCAAGGTCATTGAGGAGACGAATCTGCATCTTCTGCAATTTTGCTGCTCGAACATCAAAAACAAAACTGCGCCTCTCCATGGAAGCGGACCTTCTGTTGTATAACTCTTTTGCAAGGGTGGTCTTGCCAGAACCACCCATGCCCCAAATTCCCACAATTTGTACACCCTGATCACCCTCAACAGATTGGTGCGTATTCATCTCAAAGTCTTTCACTATTTCTTCCAGACCTACTGGATGTTTTGCAACCTCTAATGGCATGTTTAATTTCTGAGAAACAAGATTTGTGATTTTCTTCAGCGGCCTCAATACATCGCTGAACCCATATAACATTGAAAAATCAAAATACTGAAAGGTTATCATGGCATGCCAAAGTTAAATTAACTATATATGAAAAAAGAATACATATTTGTTAGAATAGGGGCTTGAGCGTCTTGTCGTGTCTCAACCTTGCAAGTTTTTTTCAGAAAATTGTAGAATTTGTTTGTGGTAGTTCTCCACATGTTTATGTGTTGGAAAAAGGTGTATGAGTTGTTAAAAATGTGCCTTGTCCCTATTAGAATATAGGAGGGTTGTTTTTGAGTATAAACAACTCATTGTATGAATTTAATGGGGTCTAAATTAGAGGACAAAATTATGGACGAAAATGCTATTTTAACTTGGTTGGTTTCCCATCTTGGAAGTTACAAATGACAAGTGGGTAACATGTGGCATGGTTGTTTTGCCCATGGTTTTGTAAAACCACAAATGGTTTCCAGGTTGTAAATCACTATAAAAGGAGGGCTTGGGGAGGTGTTTGAATCATTGAGTTCAGTTTGCAAGACTGAGTGCTAGAAGGAGTCTCTCCGAGTCTGAGTTTGAGTTGTGGTGATGCGCTCCTATAAGAACTTGCATTGCAAGTGTATTGTAATCCTTTTGATTTGATAATACATTATGCGAGTTTTGGAGGGTGGGGTTTTTCTCTCAGAAGGGTTTCCCCATGGTAATTACTATGTTATGTGTTTATTGTGATATTTGATTTCTGCATGTTTATTTGTCCATTGAAATCTCTATAATAGTTAGTTGAATTTTATGATAATATCTAATTCATAGGAAAGGTTGTATGCATACAGCCTTAAAATTAGTATGAGTACATGGGTTCGTTCTATTTGTTAGATGCAGGGGTTTTGAGCTAATCAAGGTTTGAGTGGGAGGCAATGCTGAGAGGTTTTCATTTTTGTATTACAGAGTTGTAAAAGATATGGCAAATCATGGAAATTGAAGTGTAGAAGTTTTAAGCTGCATTTGAGATGGTGAGAAGATGGAAGATCATTAGTGAGTGAGATCTATGCAGGATAAATTAGGTGAGAGCCTCCCAGGCAGAATAACATTTGCACAACATAATGTGATGGATAAACTAAAGTCTCATCAGTTATTGTCTTTACTGAGACTCAGTGGGATTAATGTCCATAAGAAAGAATCTCACGCAAAGCTTTGGAAGAAAGCTAAGTAGAGATCTATCAATACTTGTGGGCAGATTTTCTTTGAGATTCATATTCTTGAGAAATGAGAGAATGGACATTTACAAACAAAACTTTAATATGTTATTATTCAGTTAGTTAGGGTATGGATAGAAGAATTGTCCTTTTCTTCATTGCTGGCTTCATGAGACAACCTGCTCCATGCCAGAGGCACTCCGTTGTCTTGAAGATGGAGAATTTGATTCTCACACAGGAATGAAGAGGTCTCATTGCAAAGGCTTTGGAGTGTTCAGAGAGACAAAAGGCAAGAGCAACTGACATGGCCGTTCTAAGTCCAAGAATAAGGGGAGATCAAAATCTCCTGGTAAGTCCAAGGAAATCTGCTGGAATTGTGGCAAACCTGGACACTTCCAAAAGGAATGCAAAGAGGAGAAGAAGAAGAAGAAGAAGAAGAAGCAAGATTCTAATTTTGAGTCTGAGAAGGAAGATGGAGATGCTTTCATTGCAACCTTGGCCACTCATGCAGGTGACAATGCATGGTTGATAGACTCAGGTGCATCTTTCCACATGACTCCTAATAGAAACTGGTTTAGTAAGTATGAAAATTTTGATAGTGGTAAGGTGTATTTGGGTGATAACTCTGTTCTTGATATTGTTGGTCATGGAAGTATTCATGTGAAATTTTCTGATGGTAGAATTAGAAGATTTGATGGTGTCTTGCATATCCCGGGACTAGCAAGAAATTTGTTATCTGTTAGCAAACTAATAGATGCGGGTGTGCTTGTATAGTTTTATGAAGCAGGTGTGAAAATGGTGAGAGGTGCTATGGTAATAGCAAGAGGAAGCATATTGGGTACATTGTACTAGCTTGATGCATGCATAGTTGAGTGCAATAGTACTTCTAATAAGATTGTGAAAATGACTACTTTGTTGGAGAAGGAGAGGGTTTCTCTTTCAATAGATGGTCGTGGTTTTTGGGTACCCAAGGGTGCTCTATCTACCGAATCAAAGTTACCTGCAGAGAAGACCATGTTATGGCACCAAAGACTCGGCCACATAGGTGAGAAGGGTCTACGGACCTTGAAAAATAAAAACCTTGTTGATGGGTTGAATGACTGCAATCTTGAGTTCGATTTTTGTGAGCATTGTATCTATGGTAAACAAAATCGTATTCAGTTTTACTCGAGTTCTCATAAGTCTTCATGTATTTTGGATCTTATCCATTCAGATGTATTTGGTCCAGTTGATGTTTCTTCTATTGGTAGATCAGTTTATTATGTTTCTTTCATTGATGATTTCAGTAGAAGAACATGGGTTTATTTTCTTAGGAGTAAAGCTGAAGTTTTCAGTCGTTTCAAAGAATTTAAAGCAATGGTTGAGTTGCAGACTGGAAAGAAGATAAAGTGTTTGAGAACTGATAATGGTGGTGAATATTGCTCTAATGATTTTGACACATTTTGTAAAGATTGTGGTATTAAAAGAGAGAAGACGACTCCGTATTCTCCACAGCAGAATGGAGTTGCAGAAAGAATGAGCAGGACCTTGATGGAGAAGGCTAGGAGTATGCTGAGTGGAGCTGGACTGGAACAAAAGTTCTAGGATGAAGTTGTTGCCACTGCCTGCTACCTGATAAACAGGTCTCCTACATCAGCTCTTGTTGATAAGATGACAATGGAAGCGTGGTCGGGCCACAAGCCTTCACTTAGACATCTGAGAGTGTTTGGTTGTGAGGCATATGCTCATGTGCCAAAGGAGAAGCAGACAAAATTGGACAACAAAGCTGTCAAATATATCCTCATTAGATATAGTTATGGTGTGAAAGGATACAAGCTTTCGGATCTTGTTGCACAAAAGGTATTTTATTCCAGAAGTGTTATTTTTAGAGAAACTAAGCCTTCTTCTATTATAGTGCAGCCAGAACAGATGGAAGAAAAGAAAGATGTGATTCAACTGCCTACTACACCTGAGAAAGTTGAATCGAGGCCCTTAGAAAGACAAGATGTTGAGGAGAGCTCTACGAGTTCTGAATCATCAGAGGAAGAGGGAGAACCTAAACCTGAACCAGATCTTGTTCGAAGGTCTAGTAGACAGAGGAAAGCACCAGAAAGGTATGGATATTCTCCTGATGATTGGAGGTGTATATTTGCTTTGAATGCTAATATTGATGAACCGAGATCTGTAGAAGAGGCTCTTGGTATGAATGATTTAGAGTCCTGGAAAATAGCCATGGAAGAAGAGATGGCAGCTCTTAAGAAGAATGACACATGGGACCTTGTACCATTGCCTGAAGGATGGAAGCCTGTTGGTTGTAAATGGGTGTTCAAAAGGAAGATGGGTTCAAATGGAAGCATTGAGAAGTATAAAGCACGTTTGGTTGCAAAAGGTTACTCCCAGGTTGTAGGAGTTGATTATGGTGAAATTTTTTCTCCTGTAGCAAAAATGACATCCATTCGATTTTTAATTTCTATTGCAGCTGCTTATGATCTAGAGGTTGAGCAGATGGATGTGAAAACAACTTTCCTTCATGGAGATTTGGAGGAAGAAATTTATATGACACAGCCAGAGCACTTTGTGGTGAAAGGTAAAAGTCATTTGGTTTGTAAGTTGAAGAAATCCTTGTATGGTTTAAAAAAAAGTCCTAAGATGTGGTACTAGAGGTTTGATACATATGTTTTGAGTTTGGGATTTGTGCGATCTAAATCTGATCACTGTATATATTACAAGTCTGATGGTGATTATTTCTTGGTTATTGCCTTGTATGTCGATGACATGTTGTTTATTGGCAAAGGAAAAGGTTTGATTGTAGAATTAAAATCTCAGCTCTCAGCAAAGTTTGAAATGAAAGATCTTGGTACAACAAGGCATATTCTGGGAATGGAGATTATAAGAGATAGGAAAAATAGAAAGCTTTGGCTAGGTCAGAGTAAGTATGTTGGTACTATTCTAAGAAGATTCAATATGCAGGATTCCAGACCATTGAGTGTTCCTGTTACTATGGGAACAAAGCTTTCTAGCTCACAGTGTCCTACATCCCCATTGGAGATGGAAGAGATGAGTCGAGTACCATATCAGAGTGTTGTTGGAAGTTTGATGTATGCTATGGTCTGTACAAGACTAGACATTGCCTAAGCAGTGGGAGTACTTTCCCGTTACATGTCTAATCCAGGAAGAGCACATTGGGATGCAGTAAAAAGAGTTTTCAGATACTTGTGGGGTACCTCAGAGTACTCTATATGTTTTCATGGAACTAAAAATGAGCATTCCTTGGATATTCAAGGCTACGTGGATTCAGACTGGGCCGGTGATGTTGATATAAGAAGATCCACCAGTGCATATGTGTTTACATTATTCGGTGGTGCAATCAGTTGGATGAGCAAGCGACAAGCTGTGGTCGCTTTGTCCACTACAGAGGCAGAGTATATGGCAGCTACTCATGCCTGCAAGGAAGCCATCTAGCTAAAGAGATTGTGTTTAGATATAGAGTTCAAACAGGGTGCAGTGACAATTTATAGTGACAGTTAGAGCGCAATCTGCCTTACGAAGAACCCGACATTTCATGCCAGGACCAAGCACATTGATGTACAATATCATTTTGTGAGAGATATGGTCGAGGATGGCAAGGTGAAGCTGGAGAAGGTGGAGACTTTGGTGAATGTTGTTGATGCATTAACTAAGCATGTGAGCACAGAGAAATTCAGATGGTGTTCAGAGTCTATGGGGCTCTCGGCCCCTAGCAATTAAGTCCATGACACTTTGGATCCCCTGACTCTTGCAAGGTGTTTGACAAGTGGGAGAATGTTGAGAATCATGTCTCAACCTTGCAAGCTTTTTTTAGAAAATTCTAGAATTTGTTTGTGGTAGTTCTCCACATGTTTATGTGTTGGAAAAAGGTGTATGAGTTGTTAAAAATGTGCCTTGTCCCTATTAGAATATAGGAGGGTTGTTTTTAGAGTATAAACAACTCATTGTATGAATTTAATGGGGGTCTAAACTAGAGGACAAAATTATGGACGAAAATGCTATTTTAACTTGGTTGTGGGTAACATGTGGCATGGTTGTTTTGCCCATGGTTTTGTAAAACCACAAATGGTTTCCAAGTTGTAAATCACTATAAAAGGAGGGCTTGGGGAGGTGTTTGAATCATTGAGTTCAGTTTGCAAGACTGGGTGCTAGAAGGAGTCTCTCCAAGTCTGAGTTCAAGTTGTGGTGATGCGCTCCTATAAGAACTTGCATTGCAAGTGTATTGTAATCTTCTTGATTTGATAATACATTGTCGAGTTTTGGAGGTGGGTTTTACTCCAAAAGGTTTCCCATAGTAAAATTACTATGTATGTAATTTATTATGATATTTGATTTGTATATTTATTTATTCCATTAGAAATCTGTAATAGTTAGTTAAATTTGCATAATCATCCTCCTCCAGATTAGTAGAAGCAGGTCTACGTGCCTTTGCTTCCTTACGTCTCTCACTTACTTGATATTATTTATGACTTCACCAGAGTAAAATGAGACGACATGGAGTGCCTTCTTCCAGTCCTGAAGAAGTGTCGGGCTGTATCTACCCTTCTGTTCGTGCTCCTTAAAGGCCTGGGCATACATGCCTTTCCCTTCTCTACCCATCTGGGATCATTAGGATCTACATGGTAGAAAATGGGAATGATTGGGGCGCCAGATTTAAGCATAAACGATAGCTCTGCCAAACACCGGTGGTCACCTACTGTGAAAAAGCCTATAAACCAAGTCATGCTACTCATTGTTAGGGCAAAGAAATAGCCATATTCAACTTCTGGTGTCAAAACATAGAAGTGCCATGCAGGGATATATCTATGAAGGCTAGCTAAAAAGGTGGATTTGGCCGTCTGGTCCCACGATGGTGATGAAGACATGGTAGGATGGCTTTCATGAGTTTTGGTAGGCAATTGCAGAGATGATGCTTGAATTCATTAAAAGTGCCCTCAACCTTGTTATTCTGCAATTGTAAGATGGAGTAAGAAGCAGATCACGGTCTTGTGATTCCCTCAAAAGCACCATAACTTTTATCAATCTAATTCTTTTGAATCATTGAAGTAGGCATGCATGGAATTGGGAACTGAACGTTATGGAGCAAAGGAACAAGCTCCATAAAAAGCAGACTGGAAACAAACTATGGGCTGTTGTTATTGCAGAAGTAAATGGAAAAGTCTTGGTAGGCTCCCTCTCTGGTCGACCACCGGCGGTAGAATTTGATGCCCTGGAAGTAGGTTGAAGGGAAGAAGAGAAACACTGAAAAGAGGTTGGGGTTGTGCTCGGTGAAGCGCTCCGTACTTGTTAAAGAGACGGAGTGGATTGCGTGGGTGTTACTGCGTACGAAACCGCGTGGAAGAGACGTGGTATATGTGGAGGAAGTTGATACACGGATGCTTCTAGGGAAAACAGAAGAGCCGCCTGAAGATGCAGTTTGAATTGAATGAATGATTATTGACTTTCACTATATCAAACGGTCTACGGTCTAGGGATTGAATGAATGAATAAATGTTTTTAATCACATCCACGGGGCTAAACAGCCTATGGGACCCACAAATAGCTAGCGAAGAGACGCGAACCCCAAAAAACACAAAAATCTATGTTTCTTTTTCTTTCTGCATCTTGGATCTTTTGCTATGTATCTTGACCAGAAAATCTACAAACCCTATTAACTTCTCTTCTTCAAACAAATCACCCAAGTTGTTCCCTTTTAATGTCTACAAACTCTTTTAGATGTAGGGTGTTTTATTATAGATTTTGATAAAAAAATTAATAGTTTTGTTGATCTTTGCTTTCTTAAATAGTTGGTGCAAGGTGTCAACTTTCAAACGGCATTCATATTCAGTACGAATATTCTCATAAGTTGTGCACTTGATAAAGTGTCATTCTATCTCCACCACGTTCTTACTATAAAATTTCCACGTTTTGTCTTTCCAAACTTCTTTAGGTATAATCCATCCCCTGATCTCACATCTATAAAAAAGAAAGAGCCATAGAAAGAATGGAATGGAGACTTGGACAATTGTAATAATGATCTATAATATAGATTGCTTGATAATTTTTTATTTTTGAAATATATAGTATGTTTAATATTGATAATAATTGATTAATTTATTTTAAAAGATAATTAATGTCGAGAGGTATTTTACATTTGCAATAAGGATTGAGTGTAATTGCATGATGTGTTACCGAAATAAAAAAAATTTGTCCATGGGAAGCCATGTTGTAGGGACCTAAAAGGTCTTGATTTCAAAGCTTAATACAATAAATATATATATATAAACTTAAATTTGACAATCATTTATACATAAAAATTGAAATGTCTAATATTGATGAAAATTGATTAATTTATTCTAAAAATTAATTAACATATAGTAAAAAAGGTTGAGTGTACTAATGTGAGTGTGTTGACAAAAATCTTACTTTTTATTTTAAATTTGACAAATACTATATGTCAAAATTGTAATATTTAATAATAAAATAACATTTTATCAAAATTAGCACCAAATTTATATTATAATTTTTTAAATAAACATATTTAAGATATTTATATTATATGTATTTTATTTTTATTTTATTTTTGATCTCGAGAAGAGGGTATCCCCGCGGCCCCCGCCCAGCGGCCCACCCTTACACTGGTTCAGGGAGGTGCGAGCGGGAGGCGAGACTAATCCCTACGGTCACGGGATGACCAGCACCGCCCCCTAGTGTCCATGACGGGGTTCATACCGGGCTTGAGAGTCGATCCCAAGACCTCGGGGAGCAAACCCGAGACTTGAGACCAACTACTCTAACAGGTGGGGGCTATATTATGAAAATGTATTTTATTTCAATATAAAATAAATGTATTTAAAATAATTATAATTAATTAGATAGTTATTTATCTATTTATTTATATAGTAATAAAATAATGACATAATATAAAAAATACAGTTTTAATATTTAAATATCATGTATACATATAAATTTTATAATTACATATTCATTATTATTAATATTATTAATTTTTGATATTTAAGTTTTTTATATATTAGTGGAAAAGAATTTTGTGAACCTACTTGCTATTGTAACTTGTTATTACCACTACCATGTCTATCTTTAAACAAGAGTTATAGTGCAGTGAAGTTCCTACCAAAAAGTTATAGAATAGTTATGTTTTAATTAGTTGTGTTTGATAAATTTTAGCAATGTTGATAAAAACAAATAAATAAATAATCAATTAATCAATGAAACTGCATCTGGAGGTGGTGATCAAATAATAAACCAAATCAAAAGGAACAAAAGATGCCTCATACCCCATATGTATGACTCTTGTGGTCAGATTTGTGCAACTAGGATACAAATCATAGATATTATTCAACTGGTTAACATCGACAATAATTTTAGACATAGATGCGGTCAAATTTGCATTACAATTAATAGTCTACTAGTTAATATCAATAATATTTTTGGACACATCTAATAAAACATGCCTATCTAAGTTGTAAAAGGATGTTTTAGATGCAAATCTACTAATTGGTGTTGGTTCATGAATAGATGATGTTTTCTGAAAAGAAAGACTATCAGAATTTTGTGTGAATTTCCTGTTGAAAGCTAAGAGTGGTTGCATAAGATCTTGATGTTTAGATAAATCAGTTCAAAAGCTTATCTGGCTTTGATGGTAATTGAAATATTTTGGCATGAGTATTCATTGAAATGGTTTGAAGACTGATTGCATTTACTGATATTTTCTGAGCTTAGTTTGATTTGTGATCTTAGAGTTAGTAATATTTTAGTTGAAACTATTGTTAGTTAGAAGCTCCTCTCTATGATGACTGGCAGAAAATAATGTTTGGAATTATCACCTAGCTTTGTGTTATTTAAAGCCTTGAATAATCTACTACAACCCGGTCAATGGAATTACAAGAATTATGGTCCTAACATGCATTTGTATTTGGAGGACCTAAAGGGTTACCACTGCAATGAATAGAAGATTATGAGATTCAGCCAATGCTAGAGAATGTAACCATAATATCCACCCTTATTGGTGCTCTTTCCTCTAAAAGAAAAAATGGAAGAAAAACATCTAAGACCTATTCCAAGTAGTGTCATTCAATTGAGCATAGGTCCTTACTCTTCACCAATTTAGTTGGTTCAAAAAAAATGGGCCTTGGGAAAAATTCATATTTATTTTCAAGAGTTGAATAAAATTACTATCAAGGACATATTTCCTATTCTAATGGTTGATGAGCTCCTGAATGAACTACATGGCACCCACTTCTTCTCTGCTTCTTCTCCAAGCTTGCTTTATGACTAGACTATTATTAGATCTATGTAAAAAGGATATTCCTAAGATGACTTTTAGAACTCATGATGACCATTATGAATTTCTTGTCATGCCATTCAACCTCATTATCACTTTATCAACATTTGAAAGCTTGTTGGATGAGGTTTTTAAGTCATTTCTCAAAGAACTAATTTGTCTTCTTTGATGATGTCCTTGTGTATATTGTGAAATGTTCCACTACTGACCCTAGTTCTTGATGTAGGGTTTTTGTGTAAATATAAGTGATAAGTCAAAACAATTAGAGATGTTCATGCATAGATCAAACTATTGTCACAAACCCCCATGTGATTAAATGAACAAATCAAATCAAATAAATTCCCTTCTACTATGTCATTCAATGAATGTTTTTTTGAGTTTCTAGGTTGTTGGGACAGGGTTTGAGGGTGTATACTTGAAGCTTTATTATCATATATTACGAATGGATGAAGAAGTAGATATATATAGTTAAGCTATTAATCATCAAAACCCAAAAGTTTTACGATATAATAAAGGAAGAGGATATATCAAAAAGTACATTTGAACCAGAAATTATTATAAATAAGAGGATATTTTACAAATATAAAAAATGTAAATTATATCTATACAGCCCAAAAGATTTATGGAAGGCTTACATTACCTAGAAAATGTAAAGTTGATGTTGCATATATGAAGGACTGAGTGGTCCAATTATATCCAACATTAGAAAAGTAAAACCCCCAAATGGATGTAGAGAAATTGTGGAGGAATCAAATGAGATATTTGTGTGCAATACGCTGACACTTGATAACGATATAGTTTTTATTTCTTTGCATCTTCGAATTGTCCAAAGTGAAATAGCATCATACTTCATAACAGTTCCACAAGAGGGTGCAAACTTCCTATTACGAGAGATGAAAAAATTAATTAAAATTACTTCCTAAACTATGATTAGATTAAACAACAATAGGATTTAGAAAACTTGCTCTTAAGTACCCGGTTGTGCTTTATTATGGTGATAGCCAATAACTAACCACTTGCTAATGTGAATAAAAATACACATTTTGAGAGCTCTGCTACATATTATTGGTTTCATAAAATTCTAATACCCAATAACTAATCACTTGCCAATCATTTAACAATGGAATATCTACAAGGATGTTGAATGATAAAATTTGAACTCAAATTTATTTGAGAAAAGACTTGACCCATGTAAACACAAAACCATTCAACACCATTCAAAATATTATACTATTCTTTTTTTGGTTTTTCCCTTCAGAATGAAGAGCTTAGGCTTTCATCATCATTACCAGCAACATTTCCACTACTCAGCACTGATAATAAATCTAAGTGAAATGTTGTATTTGGAACAGCTCCAAGAAAATTGTCTTTGATAATATGCAACATATTTACAGTGTCAATCATATTTGATTTCTCTTCTAGGGATTCTATTGTGCAAAGAAAACCCACAAAGATGAGTTTCCTGAGGCAATTCAATACCCTATTTTCATCATTGTTCATGGCAGCACTCAACAAATAACAACCAACCACTTCTTTTATTGTATTCATAAAACATCTACTCACCCACTTATGCAAGTTCATATGTTATTGGTTGGCTTATTTACAGTCATCATCTATAATAAAATTATTCCATACCTATAAACATCTCCTTTTGTAGTAACATGTCCACTCACTCCATATTTTGCATTCAACACGTGCATATCATAAGATTTCACATTCACTATTTTTCACAATAAATGCCAAAAAGAAAATTAAAATTTCATTCCACTACTATTTAGTTGCTCATACATTTCTTGAACCATTCTATCTTCTACCTCACCTTGATCTATCCAATTAACCTGTAATATCAATGTTCCCACAATAGTGGTTTACAATTTTTGTCCAAATTGGACACTAAAATATTTTTTTAACTAAATCTTCACTTTCAGGCACCTATAGCAGCTAAACCGTGAGGAATTTGAAGATGATACAAACTAGAGTTTTGTGAAATTTTGTTTGTAGATTCTAAATATATTTTTTTCAACTTTTTTGGAATCAGATTGCACTTCTTTTTCCATCTCCCTCAAAAACTAGTTTTTTTCATAAAACAACATTTTTAAAATGTGATGCCATTTTTTGCCACTTTTTGTATGGGGTCATTTTTTGCCACTTTTCCTTCCTCACTCAAATTGTAAACCACTTTTGTGGGTTTACCCATATATTATAATCCATAAATGTTAGATATCATTTCAAAATATCACTAGCAGGAAAAAATTAATTTTATTGAAATTCATTGCAACTTTTTTGCTACCATTATAATTAGACCAATTGGCATTTTCAATAGAATACACACTTTTGAATGTCCATTAGGTATACCTTGTATTACATATCCAATAAAGGTTGAAGCATTGTAGTTCAAATTTTCTTGTAATATATTATAATCCATAATTGTTAGATATCATTTCTAAATATCACTAGCAAGAAAAAAATCAATTTTATCAAAATTTATTACAACTTCTTTGCTACCATTATAATTAGACTACTCAACATTTTCAATAGAATACACACCTTTGAATATCCATTAGGTATATTTTGTACATTACACATCCAACATAGGTTGAAGCATTGTAGTTCAAATTTTCTAGAGAAAAATCTACTACTACCCATAATATGTAGCTCGGCTGCTAGGAGAACTAAAGAAAATATATCTTTCTAATGGGAAAAAAGGAGATAGAACCTTATATCTACATATTTCAAGAGGACATACCATAGTTATATTCTAAATCTATTAATTTCTTTCTTTTTTGAGATAGACATTCATATATGTTATATATCTGCTATGAGTGTTTTTTAAAAACTCTTCGGTTCACCATAACTACATAGTTTGAAACTATCTATTATTCAGTTTTCACCAACTAAACCAACTTTATTTGCATTAGTTAGATATTTCAATGGCCACACCTCACTCATTTTAATTTTATTACAAGTTTTTGTGTCTTCTTTTATTTCCTAACAAAAAACAGTGTCTAATGAGAATGGGAAAAATTGTTTGTTTATTTTATTATCTATAAAAATTGGTCAATTTAAATTATTTAAAAATTACAAATTTGAAAACTAGTTTTTTTGGAAAAAACTTAATATTTTTTATTGGTCTAAACCACTATAGTTCTATCACAGGAATTGATACTTGATAAAGAGTTTAGAATAATAAGTTTGATTGGTTTGTTACCATATAATAATTATAAGTTGCAATAATCAAATTGAAACTTGATAATATATTAAATTATAAAAAAGATAATATATTGCATAATTTAAAATTATAATATTATTATCTAATAAATTAAATTATTTATTAGATATTATATATGTTATATATTATATAGTATATATATTATAATATTACAATATGTTGTCAAATTAATAATATTATATATTATTTAAACACATTATTTTTTAATTTGTTATTAGATTATTTTATATATTTGAATTTGTTAATTTAATTATATTTTATTTAAGATGTGACAAGTAAATAAATGCATAGAATGGAAAAAAAATTATGCTCAAAATATTTTAGCCAATAAAATTGAGGAAAAATAATTTTTGGAATTTGAAAAGTTAAAAATCATGCATTTAACTTTAAAATATAATGTATTAAATTTAAAAGATAATATATGAAAAAGAAAATAATGAATCTTGATTGGATGTAAGCAAAAGATTTAAAAACTCTATGTAAAAGACACCAAGAGATATCATTGTCACGTGTCTATTCAGATGAACATATATTTTTCTAAAGATAGGTATACTAGTATAGATATCAAATATAAAAGTTATGAAAAGATATCAAATTTATTTATTAAGTTTTCTAATTGAAATCTTACTACTCAAAGGATTTGCTCGAAAATGCCAAGAAAATATTGACTATTTTAATAAGAATAATAACAAATTTAATCAAAATTTTAGAATTTTTTAAGTATGAATGATATATAGACTATTTCCACATGTTTACATTCTATATAAATTTAGAAATTTTAAATGTTTTTAGTCTAAGTTATAATCTTATGCAATCCACAAGCTATTTCTAACTTATCTATATATACTTCATACACACATAGACACGTTTATCACTCTTAATTTTTGTATTTATATAAAAGTTATATTCTTTTATTTGAAATTATTTTTACATTGTGGAAAAATACTTGAAAGGTATTTTCAAGCATAGAAAAGGCACCTAAAATTACATAACAATTTTAACTTCTTTTAATACCAATATATATAATTAAAATAAATTATTTTTTTATGTTTAACCTATTTTTTTATTTATGAAATAAAATTTGTTTTTTATACTATTTATTAAGATATATTGAATTTAGGATTCGGGGTCGTCTTGGACTGTTGGTTCTTGGCTTTTCCCGGCTAAAAAAAGGCCCTCTACAATCTATATAAGGGAGACTATCTAGCTCTTAAAGGCAAGTCATAGTAGTATTATGTGGTGTCACAGATGCGAAAATGGTGTTTCAATTCGGCCTTCTCTGTCATTGTGCATCGGAGTCCATGGATGTGCAATGTTAGAGACTCTTCATCACGCAGAGCCAGGAGGTGCACAAAGCGATTGTGGGATCGGTCTCCACAGTCCTAAACCTCAACCAACACCGGTGTGATGGGAGGGTATATGAGGTAATAATTAGTGCTCTAGTGGATATCACGAAATCTAGGGAGCGAGTGGTGGTGTGGCTTCGTGGATTCGTGGTGCAGGCCAACATCCAAGCAGTGGCCAGTTCGACTATGGATCTAGGCTCAAAGGGTTGGGTGAGCTTCTTACGCATGTACTTCAATCCAGTGATGGTAAGCAACGAAGAAGTAGAAGATGAAGAACAAGTTGTTGGGGTGAATCGGATCTGGGGTGAGGGACTAGTCAATCTTCTGACATTAAATGCTTGGGAGGTATTCAGGTTTGGGGTTATGAATGTAGATATGGAGCCATTTTCCTGATATATGAATGAACACAATGCCTAGCTCGGCGAAGGAAATCTGTAGAAACTTATTCGGTTGGGAGGCCTTTTGACCATCATTTACTAGTCGTTGGCAAATTGAACCCATGAGTTGATTCTTGGTTGTTAATTACTGCTCTCCGGGCATATATTTGCCTCTTTTTGAATGTAATCGGGAGCTACCCCCTTCGGTAGTACTCATCTATAAAAAAAAATAAAATTAAAAATAAAAGATATATTGAATTTAAATATTTTACTTGTTATTTTATTTAATATAGAAATGAATAATATGCATTTTAATTTAATATTTTTAAAAAATTGAAATAAATTATTTATTACATAGTTAACCATGTATTTATCTTAAGAGTATTTGTAAATGTCAACTATTTTAATTATTAAAGAAAAAATTTAATTTATAGAATTAATATTTTTTACTAAATAAATTATACATTTTTTTTTTTTTGTATTTTTATCATTTTTATATATATATATATTTTTATATAACATTTTTTACTTAGAAAAAATAAAATCGACTTTCTTATACTATATAGTAAAATATATTTAAAATATCTAAAATTTTAGATATTATTTGATTTCTTTAATTAAAATTTTTACTTATTATTTTATTTAATTCTTAAATGAACAAGTCTCTCAAAACCCATTTTTTTTGGATAATTGAAGTATCTTGATCAATTTTGTTATTCTATACCAAAGCTCAAGAAGCTTGGAGTTGGATACATGAATTTTCAAACCTTATTGCCCTAACCCTTCATGACATAGTGGTGTTGTGCAATTTCAACCTAGTATACCATTCAAATTTAGTCTAGTTATGGCACGCTTTAAAGGTTAAAATTCTCTTCAATATTTTAAAAGATTAAAATGTAGCTCTCATTTCAAATTATTGGGCTGATGTTTATTTATTTTTTAAAACTAAAGCTATAATTTAATCTAATGTGCTTATGTAGAACTAATTGCAAGCTTGCAAAGTTGCACTAGAAGTTGTGTATCTATAGAAGGTTCTTGATCACTATCAAGGTGATGTTCCATACACAATTGTCAAAGTCTCAACTTCTACATCCTTCCCATCTTATGGGCATAGGCATGGTCATGGTCATGGCCATTCTACTAGATGAGATTGAGGATCCTAGTCTCAAGGCTCTTAGATGCAGGGTTTCAAGGATTGTGTTGTCTATAGAAGATCTTAACCCTCTCATGCCTTTTGCTTCTTCTCATGGGCATGATGCCCTTTTCTGGCCAAATTCTAGTAAGCTCCCTTGCCTAAAGCTAGTTATTTCCCTTATTCATGCTTAGTGGCCCATTGAAGATCAAGAAAAGGAGGGTGCTCTTACTAACTAAGAGCCTATTGATGACAATTCTATCCTTGTTGATATATGAAGTAAACTTGATGACTATGACCCCCTCCTACTAATGTTGCTCTTGCCGCTTATCATTTTCATTTATATTTACTATTAATACCTTTGATTTTCTACAAATGAAGTTCTCACCAACCCACATCAAAATACTAGAGTAGGCTTGATATTTAAAATCATTTTGCCTTCATGACTTTGCACTTCCAAACAGATCTTTTTTTTATTTGCAGCCTGGAAATCACCTCTATGGACCTATTAAAAAACAACCTTGATGGGCTTCAAGATTTCTTCACAGGCCACTGTTCTAATCTTTCATGTGAGCCAGCCAACCTCCCAGCCAATGGTGGAACTTTGGCTCTAAAACATCAAACTTTTTTCCCTAGTGGCTCGATGGTTGATTGTTATTGCACCATGCCCGTGTCAAACGCAGGTCTCCGATCATACATTTGTGTAGACCTCTAACTCATCATTCTGTTGCAAATTCATGCCATGCGAGCAACATGAAACCTCACGCAGGCTGCCCCATTACTGCTCCTCAGATTCAGTAGTCGCGCCATGCATTTCTGCCATTGTGGCAACTTTGTTTCACTTAAGCAGCCTTTCATAGTATATTTACGTAAATTGTTGCACACTACTTATAGATTTTGAGTCAAACAATCTATGTTATTGCTTTGTTGCACAACGTTTGAATATGCCCACACAGCCCCTAAAATTCCTGCCCTGCGTCAAACACAAATATGCTGATCCTCGTTTGAATGGCACGCCACTGTGCACATTACCTTACCAAGTCAGTAGTACTTGCACAGTTTGATTGGCCTGCGACACCCATATTGCCTACGTCAACTTATGCCATAAGCGCATTATATCAAACTTTGGCTTGGATGGAAGGAAACAAAAAATAAAAAATTAAAGTTTCAACTGTTGTGATATGAGAGTGACTGGAGAGAGGATTGAAGTGTAACAAAAAGGAAGGGAATAAGATTGGCTGTTGTCCATGTAGTCATCAGATTGTATATTTGACCATGTTTTTTAATTTACTAAAAATAAGAATTCAATGCATTTTGTATTTTCAATTAATTAATATATACAGTCAAATGTGCAATCTGATGGCTGGGTAGATATTGCCATAAGATTGGGACCTACGAATTAAGGACAAAGTCAATCATTAGAGTGTGTTGGTTAAACCCAATAGTGTCAAGATGGAAACACTTGTATTATAGTCTAGCAGTATCCGAGAGACATAATGCATAGCACTTTCTTAACGTTCATCGTTATCTTGTGTCAACAAAGCCTTGTAACATGGTTAGTGGCTGAAGTATAAGGTAGAAAAGGTTAGCTATGAACTAAAGGCATGGGAATAAGAGGATTGGCTAGATATTGTATAAGAGCATCATAGGCTTACTACAATCACTGTTTAATTCAAAAGTGGTGTATTTTTCGAGAAGATTTCTAAAAGGAACAATGCAATTGTCAAGTTGAGAAATAAAATGATGGATATCTTGGAGATGTCTTAAAGGCTTCATAACTTAAATTTTTTTGGGTGAGGGAATATTGGCAAATTAATCTTTTTAATGTCAACCTCAATGTCTTGATGAGAGACAATAAACCCAAGGAACTTATTTGTCTAAATTCTAAAGACACATTTCTTAGGGTTAAGTGTCATTTTACATTATTCACGTTTACCAAAAACTATGTGTAAGTTGTCAAGACATGTATCCTTAGAGTGTGACTTAGAAGGACAATTATCCATCTTAAGAATCTTTTCATTTGGGTGGGTCCATAAGAGTATTCTTTGTTTCCCATATTGGTAGGGTGTTGGTGATCCTCCATGAATAGACTAGTAGGCAATTCTAATTATTGAAGTTCATAAGGTACAGGAACATTAGATTTTGCAATGATGGTTAGTACAAAATATGCATAAGGATTGAGAGCAACTTGTTATTTGTAATCCTAGAACTAGGTGGGAGAAGCATAATAGAATCCTAGGAATTTGGCCAAGGCTTTGTCATTAGAAAAAGTATTAAGATGAGGCATGCACAATGATATGGTGAGGTCTAAACATTATGGGTGAATTAAAGGAATGTTATTGGAAGATACCATGTAGCAACTAAAGTTCATGTCATTATTAATATTTCTTTGGTTGTATCCCAAATTAGTTTTTCTATTTTGAGAATCAAGTTGAAGTGATTCAATAATGCCGTGTTCATTACATCCCATGCCTTATCTATGGAATCAATTGTAAACAAGAACTTGAAAACCTTTATCATATAGGTTTACCAATTCTAGGGAATACGAGGTATTTTTATTTTATTTGTGGGATTGATGAAATGAGAAATTGCCTGATGTGGTGGTAATGTAGGAGGTTTACTAGGTTTAGGTGAAGGGTTTATAAGATATTTACTTCCTTTTGATGAATATGTGGTAGCTTGGGATGAGAAATATTGAGAAGGATTTATGTATTAGCAACGATCCATATGTATGACTATGATATGGAAGTCTTTGCATGATTGATGTTGTATTCTCCAAAAGAAGGGGTAAAGTCAAGAGACTTCCAGTCCTCATCTAGTAGATGATTGGATGGTCAACAGGTGGATAATAGGAATAAGATGTGACATTAGGTAGGGATGAAATGAATGTAGAAGGAATATCATCGGTATTTGTACAATAGACAATAGGGTTATATGGTTAAGGCATATTAGAATTCATAATTTTTTTTATCAAGAGGGATAAATGCTTTTGACTCAAAGCTATAAACTAGTGAACTCACAAACAAAGGACCTCATCCCCACTATAAATTCTCAACAATTAAACCCTAATGGGATTTGAACCTTGATGGCAAGAATAACAACACAACAACTTAACCATCACACCATGCCACTATTGGCCATATTAGAATTCATAATGAGTAACTTTGTTTGGGGAAGATTTGTGCAATGGAGAACTCTATGGAGAATGAATGTGATTATGTATCTTCTTTAGTGAATGTTTGGAGAAGGGGGAAATGTGCATAGTTATATAGGAAATATTATCCTAATTAATGGTTTGATAATGTTGGAATGGGGTCCATCAACATAAATAGTGTAAGACTGGTTATAGTACATAAATTTTGGGCATCTATGAAGGATAAATGTGATGGCCCACAATGTGTGTAACTATGGTCATCCAAGGATTAAATTGTAGGCTAGTTTGTTTTGAATAATTTGAATTAGAGTGTCAAGGGTAACTAGCCCAATCATGATAGGTAAAGTAAAGTTCTTAGTGGTTCCCTACTAACATTGTTAAAGTCATAAATAGCTAGGTCAATTTTATCTAAGTTTGAAAATTCAATTCAAGAACAACTTAGGAATTCCATGCTACAAATGTTCAATCTTGAACAATTATAAATAAGAACTTATTTTACTCCCATGTTTTTATATTTGGTAATAAAGATCAAAAAGGAATGATTCTTGAATAATAAAATGGAGGAGATTTCATTGTTAGAAAAGGAATGTATTGAATGAATTCAATCTATGGCTGTGACATTGAAGTCTTTCCACAGATGATGTTGTATTCTCCAAAAGGAGTAAAATCAAGAGGCATATCTAGTCCTCATCTAGTAGATGAGTAGATGGTGAAGAAGGTGGATGTAGACATTTAAAATCATCCTGATCGATACTGCACATCTGAATTTGATTGCTAACACCGCTTACTTCATGAATCACCTCCTTTCGACCATTTAACTAAATAATTTTAATTTTTTAATTAAATTCACCGCTTTCATCTATTCATCGGATAATCAATTTCATTGGGTTAGTTTATCCCCTTTTGTGCTAATTTTCATCCTATTTAATTAAATAATGCAAATTATTTAATTGAATTTCTTATGTCCTCTCATTTGATTACATAATCTTAGTTATTTAGTTAAATTTCATTAATCCCCTTCTATTAAAGTGTAATGAGCCTTGCTCAAACTAACCTTAATTACTTCAATTTGTTGCCTTGTAATTTTGTCAAATAGTTTGTATGCAATGTTCTAGTTTGTTGGTCCGAGTTTTTCAGTTTCTTGTTTGATGCTTATGATAAATGCCAAATGAATTTGAAAGCTTGAAAATAACTTCTACAATGTCTATGCAAGTATCTAAGTGCAATGAAATCACTTTTTGTATTTTCAAATGTAAATAGATGAGAAACTACATGTATAAAATGCATCTACAACCAAGAGACATTTTTTCAAACACTTGGCATGCATACTATTAAGCTGAGTACAAATGATATTTCAATGCACAATAACATGTATAATTGAGCAACTACTTATTTCTCCTTGATTGCAAATGATTTTCCAATACAATGCTTATTACAAAATGTCCAAGACTCTTTACGTTTACAATAACTTCAATTTATGACAATGTTGATAATGGATGCACACCTACAGCTAAAATACTAAATTCCTATTATGCAATGAAATGATGAACAACTCTTAGAGGAACCTAGTTGCTTGATGGCACCCTTGTTGATAGATTAAGCAATTAAAAATCAAGCAAAATGACCATCCCTTGAGCCAAATCGAATTTTCCA
Organism: Sequoia sempervirens; assembly: GCA_007258455.2. Lineage (NCBI taxonomy): Eukaryota > Viridiplantae > Streptophyta > Pinopsida > Cupressales > Cupressaceae > Sequoia > Sequoia sempervirens. Next base: position 53,555 of record VDFB02292574.1, read on the forward strand.
ACCAACTGCCTCTATTGCTATGAAAATGCATATAAAAATAATCTCCAACTTCTAGCAATCTCCAATCACCTTCAAGAGAGTCGCCTAGGCCTCTAACATCAAGTGCCACCTTCTCGATGAGAAATTGATGCCCAAAAATACCCCCATGAATAAAATCAAACTTCACTAGCAGGCTAATTATGACTGGTAAATTATATTAGATTACTTGCTCTCCCAAAATTGACTTCTACTAGCATGAAGATGATGACTAAATTCAACCAAGATTCCCTTCAATATTTTTCAATCAACTATCTCTTCAAAATTGGCCTTTGGCCACAACTTTGCCACAATGAGAATGTTGAAGTAACTCCTCCAACAGTTGCAACCCTTCAGAAGATATTTCACCTCCTCAGTTATGCTATCAATGGGAGTTATCATTCCCAAAGACACTATTCTGTAGAAAGCTCTAAGCTCCACAATGCTCATAAAATGTGATGACAAATGTTGGATGAGAACAATGGCAGCCAACACCCTCTTTTATATTTTTCTTTCTCCTCAATAAGGTAGCTTCTAGAAGCATCTTAATATTTTATTATTATTTTTTATTTTATAATTTACATTTGCACTTTATAATAAAATAATAACTCAACATAAAGTGCAAATATAGCATCACCTTATAACATAAATAGAAACATATCAATTAATCATTAGAACACCTCTATATGAATACTAAATCCCAAAAGAAGCCAACTGCCAACGAGGTATCTGCCAAGAACACCCTCTAAAAATGCCCTATTAGCCTATGAGGGCCACTGATAGGCTAATCATGTAGATGTATCAATGTCTAGCTACAAGGGGACATTACAATCCGCCCCTCCTAAAATTGCTTGTCCCCAAGCAATCGCAAATATGGATGCTGTAGAATCTCCTCACTCTCCCAAGGAGCATCCTTAACTGGCAAGTCCCTCCACTTGATCAAATACTCTCTAATAACCTAACAGTGCAAATTTCTCTCCCTAACATCCAAAATAGCCTCAGGCACTAAAATCAGCTTCCCTTAATCATCCAAGGGTGGCAAGACCTCATGGAAGGAACCACATGATGTCCTAATGCATCATTGGCGTGACACATGAAACACATTATGTACTCTGCAATTCGTTGGAAACTCCAACTCATAAGCCACCTCTCCCACTCTCCTGATAATCCTAAATGGTCCATAGTAGTGGGGCTTAAGTTTCTCTGCACCACTCCTCTTAAGAGAGGAATGTCTATACAATTGCAACATCAAGTATACTATATCTCCAACCTCAAAAGAGTGCTCAACCATCTTTTGATATGCATACTATTTATGTTGGTTATGTTCCTTCTATATATTATCTTGTAGATCCCTCATAATATCCTAGTTCTCCTACATAATAGATCACCAACACTAGGCATGTATGACTATCACTCAACAATAGATCCAAAAAGCTCAACGCATCATACCCATACAAAGCCAAGAATGGTGTCATTTGAATAGAGAGATGGTAAGTAGTGTTGTAGCAATACTCACAAAGATATAACCACTTGACCCAACCCTTCTGCTGCCCTATGATGTAATTCCTAAGGTACCCTTCCACCCATTTTTTCACTATCTTCGTCTATTTGTCTATCTGCGGATGGTAACTAGTACTCAGAGTGAGCTCCATCCCACATAGCTTGAATAGGTCCTGCCAAAAATGACTCATAAACCTACTATCTCTATCATTGACAATGCTATGAGGAAACCCGTGCAACCTAAATACCTCATGGAAAAATAGCTCCGCTACTTGAGTAGTTGAATATGTAGATGTGATCGAAAAGAAGTGACCATACTTAGTCAAATGATCCACAACCACATATATACAATCCCATCCTTGGGCTCTCAGAAAACTAGTAATGAATTCCATCGACAAACATTCACACTTCCTATCAAGAATCAGAAGTGTCTGAAGTAAGCCCGCAGGGTGTGTGTGCTCTTGTTTATTGCGTTGACAAACATGACATTCTCTGACATATCGTAGAACATTTGATTTAAGGCCCTTCCAGGTGAATCTCTCTCATTTTTTTTTGTAGGTCTTGAAATATCTGAGATGTCCTACCATGGGTGCATCATGAAAGGCCCTCAAAATTGTGTTCTTCATCTCCGATCTTAAGGTCAAATAGATTCTCCCCTTGTAAATGATAAGATCATTTACAATTATGTATCTATCATCCTGCATTGACCCCTCAACAATCCCTATAGCCTAACTATCCTTAGCATACTCTGCCACTATCAAGTACCTCCAATCCTCCACAATCCCAAACATGGAGCTCAAGTGTGGGCGACGAGATAAAGCATCAGTAACTACATTTTGTGTCCCTTTGACAAAGGAAATGTCAAAGTCATATGATTGTAGCTTGCTCACCCATTTTTGTTGATGATCATTAAGGTCTTGTTGCCCAAGGAAATGTCTTAAGCTATTATGGTTTTTCTTCACTACAATTTTTTTTCCCACCAAATACTGCCTGAATTTGGCCAATGAATGCATAATGGACATCTCCGTATCATATATGTTCTAACCCCTCTCTGGACCACAGAGCTTCCAACTCTCAAAAGCAATCGGATGTTTTTCCTACATGAGGACTACACCTATCCCCTTGCCTAAAGCATCACACTGTAGCTCAAAGGGCTTAGAAAATTTTGGCAACGCAAGCACTAGGCAAGTAGTCATGATTAGTTTGAATATCTCAAAGCACTCCTATTCCTCTGAAGTCCAAATGAACACCACTTTCTTTGTCAAATCTGTGAGTGGTGTTGTATGTCATGAGTAGCCATTGAAAAATCTATAGTAGAAACCACCTAGCCCCAAAAATCCTCTAAGTTGAGTGAGATTCTCTGGTGTAGGCCATTCAACGATAGCCTTGATCTTCTTAGGATCCATACATTCCCCCTCTACACTAATGATGTGGCCAAAATACATTAATTATGTCATTCCTAAATCACACTTGGATTCCTTGGCATACAAGGACTCTTCTCCAAGAATACCCAAGATTGTATCAAGATAAGCAATGTGATCCTCCCATGTTTTGTTGTACACCAAGATATCATCAAAGAATACCAGCACATATCGCCTCAATTGTGAATGGAAGACCCTGTTCATCATGGAATGAAACATCACAGGAGCATTGGTCAACCCAAATGGCATAACCACAAACTCAAAATTCCCACAATGACACTTGAATGTGGTCTTCTCAATATCTACTCCCTGACCCGAATCTGATGATACCTCGACCTCAAGTCAATTTTGGAAAAATAGCAAGTACCATGTAATTCATCTATTAACTCATCAATCCTAGGGATGGGGTATTTGTTCTTGATTGTCCTTTTGTTCAGTAGCCTGTAGTCAATACACATCCACAACATACCATCTTGTTTCTTAACCAAGACCACTGAAGATGCAAAAGGTGACTTACTTGGTCTGATGTGCCCCATAGCAAGCAACTCCTTAATTGTTTTCTCAATTTCATCCTTGAGTCACTTGGGATGCTTGTAAGGAGTGACTATCACGAGCTTGGCTCCCTCCTCCAACTCAATGATGTGCTCAATCCCTCTATCTGGAGGTCTACCTAGAGGAATTTCACTAAATACCGCTGTGTGCTTAATCCTCAACTCCTGAATGTTTGGATGGTAATTTGGCTTCTGCTACTCACCTTGTGTAGGCATCAACACACATTCTGCTGCCGCCCACTCAACCATATCATGTCTCATGAGCCTCTTTATCCTCCTAGATGAGATCATCCTGAAATTGGAGTCTCAGATTTCCTTAAGAATATGAGTCTTCCCATCGACCTGAAATGTCATCTCCATCTCTTTGAGGTCAAGAGTGAACTTTCCTATGTCACGCAACCATCTCATGCCAAGTACCATACTTGTATCACCCATATTTACCACATAGAAATCAGTCTTGAACTCATAGTTTTTCAAGCGCATAGGTAAATCTAGGATCCTCCTTTCACACTTGAGGATGTAACCATCTGCAACCTTAACCCTTATCCCCTCAAATTCCTTTGTCCTGATTCCACACCTCTCAACCAATCGTGCATCAATAAAATTATGTGTAGCTCCTATGTCGAGAAGAGTGATGATCTTCTACCCTACTAAAACTCCTCGCATCCTGAATGAACCCTCCTACTGGATGCTAGTGATGTCTGCATCATGATGCCTTGTTTCCCCTTCATGTTCTCTTTCGCTTTCAATATTTTCTTCCTTATGCTCGGTGCTTTAATCCTCTAAATCAGATTGTTGGTCTTATTTCTCCTACTCATAATCCTCATAATATGCCTACATTTCTTTGTTATCTTTGCCCTTAGGTCTCAAGGGATAGTCATGGTTTGCATCGTAGGGCCCCTTACAGTAGAAACACAACTTATTTTTGCACAAATCATTGAGTGTATCACGATCTAGAGGTGTTGCGGATTTTCCCTTAAATTCTTGTTTGTTCTTCTTCTTAGAGAAAGATTTGTTGTCATGATATGAAGAAGATCCCTTTGATGAGAACTTGCTTTGTGGGGTTGCAAGTTCCATGATCCTAGCCTTTTTCATTGCCTCCTGTAGTGTAGGTGGAACAAAGGCTTTTATCCAACCCTTTAATGGTTCCAGCAATCCTTTCGTGAACAAAACTACCAACCTTCTTTCATTGATATTAGGTACCATTACTGACAATCTCTGAAAATCTGCAACATATGCTTCTAAAGTTCCATGTTGCTTCAATTGTGCTAACTCTCTGAATGTCACCTCAGGATCCTTGCTATCAAATCTATCTATCAGTCTATTAGTGAATTCTTCATAAGTATTGACAAGGTTATGGCCAAGAGTGACCAAACCATGGTACCACAATTCGTGAGCAACTCCCTCCAAATGTAATGTAGCAAATTTGATGGCGTCTTCTTCAGGCATAGGTCTCAAAGAGAGGTAGTTATCTAGCTTTTGCACCCATGACCTAGTTGTGCATTCTCCACTTCCATCATAATGAGCTAATGTCACCTTCACAAGAGCTTGTTGAAAGTTCATCCTTGGAGCTACTAGGCGATGGTGATCATTTCTCCCACCATTTCTTCTATTCCTTTGATTCATGAATTGATCAAAGGTCCACTATTCTCTGAGATCAAGAGGTAATGAAGATTACTCCATGTATGCTTTCCTGGCATCATCTACAAAAGTTGTTGCAGCTTCCAGTACTTGTTGTTCTTCCCTTGGTGTGAAAGTAGGGAAGAGAGGTCTAGAGGTTGATCCTCTAATATTAGTTACTCTATCTCTCCCATTGACCTCTTTATTATTTCCATTAACACAACTATTTTCTCCTGTATGATTGGTTTGATTTTGAAAATGATTTTGATTTAGAACTACTTGTTGGTCCCTTCTTGCTAGCAAGTGTGACATCATGTCAATCACCCCATTGAACTTCTTTTCAATTTGTGCTTCTCTTTCATCCATGTTCTACCTGTTACTATCTGACATGTTTTCAATTGTTTATTGCTTCATGTTTGTCTTAAAGCCTCTGAAAGAGTATCTACCTCTAGAGTTGGTGGGAATCGAAAAGGCTAATTTCTTGCTTAACTTCTAGTGTATGACCTTTCACTCATCTGACAACTAAAATTTGGTGATCACAGGATTGCAGAATCTTGGCTCTGATACCACTGTAATGAGCCTTACTCAAACTGGCCTTAATTACTTCAATTTGTTGCCTTGTAATTTTGTCAAACAATTTGTATGCAATGCTCTAGTTAGTTGGTATGAGTTTTCAGTTTGTTGTTTGATGCTTATGATGAATTCCAAATGAATTTGAGAGCTTGAAAATAACTCATACTATGTCTATGCAAGTATCTAAGTGCAATGCAATCACTTTTTTGTATTTTCAAATGTAAATAGATGAGAAAGTACATGTATAAATTTCATCTATAGCCAAGAGACATTTTGTCAAACACTTGGCATGCATAATATTAAGTTAAGTACAAATGATATTTTAGTGCACAATATCAACTATAATTGAGCAACTACTTATTTCTCCTT